>CM056831.1:1332355-1617355 GCA_029853015.1 Chelidonichthys spinosus
GAGTGGCGGAATGAAGAGGAGGGAACGGTAGAAGACTCAGAGGAGAGGGAAGACAACAAGGGAGGACGCCTGGAGTCGCTCAGTTGTTATGAGACTGATTCTGTAAAGGGAGTGAAGACGAGGACGATGAAGAAGGAGAGAGCACAAACAGATAGCAAATCGGCAGGTTGTTGCCAAACAAAGACATCAACCACAAGTAATCAACCCATGACAGTTCGCTGAGGACGAAGACTTCTGTCCTCTCTGGTCCACCAGATAACGTCCTCTTGGTAATCTTTCTTTACCGTTGTTTTTCCTTGGCGTCATTATCATCGTCAACCTCGTAATGATCGCTGGATGATTCTTTTTCACCGGCCGGCCTTCTGGCGTCTCCTCTCTTCTCTCGAACATTGCTGGAGTTTTGGAGCAGATTTAAGCAGGAGGAGGGGGGAGGGAAACATGGCCGTCTTCCCCATGCAGATCGCTGTCAGCTCCTGCGTAGTAGTTTTCTCTTATATTACTGAGCATGGACCGGCTGCACCGCGCTACGGCTGGATCAACTTTAGTAGCCTTACCCTGTTTTTCTTGATCTCTCATTTTCTCTGGGTTTTCTGCAAGTCCCTCTACCTTCCTCTCTAGATTTGCTTCTCTGTTTTGTTTCCTGAGCCCTTTTTCTCCTTCCAGCGTAGCTTATTGCATTACCGCTCCAACACTTTCTGACGCACGCCGCGGCTCTGGCCCTGTAAACTGAACACCGTCTCTCTTTCTGTGCCACACATATTCGTATATACACACACAGATGAGCGTCAATCCCAAAGAGAAACACAGCGCAGCTTAAGCTGTCTCAGGGAAGGAGAGGAGAAGTAGAGCATTAGGTCACGTGACCAGGGAGTGCCAATGAGCGAGAGGGAGAGCAATGAGCGAGAGAGGTAGGAAACACATGTGGCGATGACGTAGCTGCGTCGTCATCATCAGTGTCTCCCACCAGGATGCTTGCCTCCACTGGGTGGGCTCGTGTGTCATCTGACGCCGGCCCACTCTCTACTATCACCAACAACACACACCAACGGACACTCGGAAAACACGCTCTTTCATTCGGCCGACTCACTGGCGCTCGCTCACTCCCCCGGCTGCAATGACACAGCGTTTCGAGCTCGAGACTCGGCTTAACCCCTGAATCACACGCTCCTCCTCCTCCTTCCTCGTTTTCAGGAACTGCTGAACGCGACAGACTTCATCTGTCCTTGGACACAAAAAAATGTATACCGGCTATTCAACACACAAGGCTATAATAAATCATTTTTCAAAGCTGACAATAGGCTTAAAGAGACCTCGGTAGACCAGTAGCCATCACAACTAGATCTAATAGAAACTCCAAATGAATAAGATCACATGGCTGTAACACTGGCACCGTTTTTAAATGAACAAATCAGGACAAAAACACACAGAATTTTTTGTGTTTCAGCTCACATTGTGAAAACACGAGCATTGAATGAGTTTGTCACTGTCATGATCTGACCTGAACAGCAGTATAAGAGGATACTTCAGACACATGATGCTAAACAACACACTGAAAATACAGTACACATCACAGTAACACTATTCTCCATTCAAACAGCAGGTGTTATTTAAGGTTAACCATTGCGCAACATTTATGGTGTTTACTTCAAATATGTGTTGGCTGCTGGACAAAAGAGTAGAGGTTTACTAGATGATTTCCATCAGCAACGATGATAAAGAATGGCATTTGCTCATGAGAGCTGTCCTACCCTTCTGAGCAATGTGTCACTTATCTAGATAACAGAACAACATGACAGCTTACTTCATAACTGGAAGGCATGCCGCTTGGTAAACTTGTGCTCTGGTTAACTGCGATCACTTCACATGACACCACAAGCTCAAGAGATATTACAACAACAATGGAAGTATCTTAACTTTTAGTGAAAATGAAAATGAAAACACAAACAAGTATGTTCCACACTTACGGTAAACCTGCTGTAACCAGGCATCGAGGGAGCGAGTTGGAAGGTACCAGAGACTGGCATCGATCACTTCATCTCACAATCTAGTCAAATTATCGTTGTTTCACGCCCTCTCACATCTATCTCTCTCTCTATCTCTCTCTCTCACACACACACACACACACGTTTCGGTCTCACGGTTCTCAGCAACACTGGAGAAAGGTCTTGGTTGTAGGAGGGATGACTGACAACAAAAGTCCATCCTCAGCAGTGTGTGTTTGGCTGGCTTACGTATGACTGAGTCATCTTTATTTTTTTCTTGTTCTCAGAGTCCTGACATACAAACCCTCACACGTCGAAAGCAGCGCTTTAAAAATGCAACCAGCGCATCGCTAGTGGGAGGTCTCTTTGTATGAAACACCAATAAGAGGACAACTTGTTCTGTTTCGTGGGTGAATAACTTTTAGGAGAATTGATGTGGTTTCACTATCTCTGCATCACCACCACCTCTCATCAGTGGGACATGTGGTGCCATTTCATTTCAAAAAGATAGAGAGGCTTTCTCTGGCAGCCATTAAACCACTCACATGAGCATCACAGTCATGACATGAGGGTCCTTTCCCCTCCTCCCACCTCTTCCTGTCAGCTGACTCCACCTACTGCTCCCATCTACCTCCATAGACCCCCACCCCCAACCCATATTGCCCTGCAGTCCAATAGCATCAAGGTCATCTGATCTGGCACGCTCTTTGACTCTCTCTCTCTCTCTCTCTCTCTCTCTCTCTCTCTCTGCTTCCCCCTCTCCCTCTCTTTTCGCTCACTGTCGCTTTAGCTTTCCCTTTCTTCCTCCACCCCACGTACACATGGAGGCAGAGGCACTGAACAAATGCACACACTGGCAGGAAATGCAGAGGCCCACTGCAATGATTTTCTCTGCACACATGCATGCTAGTATGCATACAGTATTGGATTGTCCACTGAGGGTCACTGGGTTTATTGGTGGGCGGGACAAGTGGCTGCAGAGCTGCCAGTTTAACTGAGCAAGCATTCAGCCTGGTTAAACAAATCAGGCAAATAATCTGACTATTATTATTATGATGATTTACATTGTCTAGTTTTTGTATGTTTATGAACAAACCAGGCACACAATCTGGATATCATGAAAAGTAGGATGCAGATAGTAAAATATTTTTTGTATGGGAAATGACCGTATGCAGAGTGCATATGTATTGATGAATGTCTATCATGAGTAACAGAAAGTGAACATATTGTTCATATTTTAGACATCACCTTGCTACTACAACCTTGCATCTGTCTGTTTGGCTGTTTTTCTCTCTTTGTCTTTGCTTTCTTTGACATCTGTCCACCTCCACCCCGACACGCTCCCAGGCAGTATGGTGTTAGGTTCAGGGTGTGTTTGGGTGTAGATCGTAGTGCTGAGTATAGGGTATCCAGTCTGAGTCATACCTCCTGACTTTTGGCACGTGCAAGTCGGCACGCATAGCCCAGCTGGGGAAGGCCTACCCCCCCCCCTCCTCTAATGCTCTTCAGCACTCACAAAGAGAAAGGGAGGAGTGGTTTAGGAGGGAGGAGAGAAAGAAAGGAAAGGTGGTGGTGGGTAGGGGCTCTGGGGTGGGGTGGAGCCTCTGGAAACTAACGAGGAAGAGGAGGGGTCGCTTTTTTTTTAAGAGGCAGCTCTTTGTGCCTGAGGTTTGAGGCTTGAAAAGAAGGGAAAAGACTGTAATCAATATATAGATTATGGTTTGGGGTCTGAGACAAAGACAGTGGACCACAGAGAGACAGGAAATGGTTCAGAAACAATACGAGAACACTTTGTCCTCCTACCTGCCAGGCTAACATGGGCCAAGTCATGAACAAGAGTTGAACAGTCAAATTGCGGACAATGATCCAATCTTCATCAGAATACAAATGCAACAGCCTCAATGATTATGTGATGACTGTTTGGAGAAAATATTATGGGGTTTAATCAGAAATTGCTCAGACTTGAGAGAGAAAGCAATAGAAACCTTCCTCGGCTCTGCAGAGTGGCTTGTTGCCAGCCTCGTCTCTCTCAGGACTTGGGCTAAGATTAGCTTCCCATATGTTCAAGTCAGGCGTAGCCGGGCTTAAAGGGCCAGTACTCAATTGCACACTATTAAACCCTGTAGTGTTTGATATCCTGACCTACAATCAAGGTCAAAATTAGTTTTGATTCATTTATCAAATGAACAGCAGGCTCCTACAGAATGAAGAGGATGTTCCTTTAATAAGAGATTTTCTACATGCCATACATTTCGGAGCTAGTACCAGCTGTGTGCTCTGTCCTAGGTTATAATCTGTCCAATCATCCACCTGTTTAAGATACCTCCACTGAATTCATACGAATATACCTCCCTTATTTCAGAAATCAATATTTTGCACGTGCGTGTTCCAAAAGTGTGAGATGAAAACTCTGCAACAGCTGTGGCGCTGCGTTACATAAAACCTGGCAGCGTCGGGGAGCAGTGGGATTCAGGATTGTATGAAGTGCGCGCCCAGCGGGAACAGTGGAGCAGCCTCCAGAGAGTCGAGAGTTAAAGAGCTCCAGCAACAGCTGAGGGCTCCTCCCCCTTCTCCTTCCATTCATTTTTTATTAACTGCGGCACCAGGCGGCCGACAACCTCCCGCCGACATCAAACACGGATACCACCACCGATGCCAACAAGCCATCAACCACGACTCCTCGAGCCATGCGGGGTACTGATCCAGCCCCGGACCCGGTGCGGACTAAGTCCTGTCGTGTTCACTCGCACTTGCAGGATTGTCAGCACCAAGACAGACGTGCAGAACAGCTGCTAATTGTCATTAATTAGACATGAATCCTGACGAGTGGGAAGAGCTTAGCAAGTCCCTATATATTAAGGATCGCATGCAAGTGAGGCAACTGTTGGTGACTATATACATAAAAATGTCACCTGAAAACCCACGAGGATTTACAGGATGTGATGAAGTCCTTGGTGTGTCTTTGATCAAATAGTTACTTTATAACCATTAAAGAGAGTGACAACCACTCTCATTTCTACACATGATTCACTGTAGATATATGTCTCATTTAAAGACGCTTGTCTATAAGGCTCTGCATGGTTGGCTCCTCTCCCCTTAATGCTTCTCTAAAGCAGGAAACAAGTGATAGAAACACTACAGGGAACTGTGTAATACTTATGAGGAAGACTACCACTATCAGAGACTGTGACACATAGTTTTCATTTACAAACCATTTAAATGAATCAACCAATACCGTGTTAACAACCCGAAGTGTGCTTCGTTTCACATGTTATGTATCGTTGTATTTCATGTCTTATGAAATGTGTGTGATACATGTTTTAATGTATTTCAAGCGTCTGCTGTAGCTGTCGTGGGTTTACATGCAGGGACGCAGTCGGTGAATGAAATGGGTAAATGTAGTCAGTCACCTTTTTAACTGCAGACAACCTTGAACTTCATATAATCAGAACTATCAGGCTGGTTGAACATACTGTAAATGATGTGAAAGACAGAATAAATAAATGCTTTTCTGGACACATAATTAATGTTTTGCTTTGATTATTTATCTCAAAATACCTTTTATCATAATCCAGTATCCTTAAACACATTCATTATATTATAGGAGAATAAGATGTGTCCAACATTTGAGTTGAAGAGAAGACCAAAGCAAGACCATGACAACGTGACTCCCAGATCAAAAGGAAGGTCTGTGTCTTGAAAACCAAAATCCCAACTACTGCTCCAATTGTTGACTTTGACGTTTACTCCCGTTCTAATTAGATCACTAGTTGCGTGCCATGGCACATGGGAAACAACGCTGCAGCTCTTTACTGACTGAGTGGAAACCTTACAGAGCAGTAAATACATCGAAAGCCAGCGATGAATGGAAGAGGTGATGTCAAACCCTCCACTTCCTGTGTCTGTACTACATACCAAACCACTTACTACACAAACACACACACATGCACTCATGTGGTGCCGGATAGTTGGTCACGTGACCAACCTTGGATGCCGGACTTGAGCTAAAATTAAAGCAATGATGTCATCAGACATTCAGTGTTGCCACGGAAACTAGGTCAGCGTTAACCCTTTGCGAACGCGCCTGGGGATTCCACGCAAGGCTAAACATATGATTAACAAATGTTCCATCTGCCGTCACGCACTCACGGCTTTGAGTGCCGTCTACTCTGCTTTTGACTCTTACCCACTAATGAAAAGTTCATCTCATGCATGTAGAAAGAGGAAATCCTGTGTATGGGCGTGGAAAACTCAAAAAAATCATGTGAGTGCAGTATGTCTGTCTTGTAACCCTATTGTGGTAAACTCTTAATTCAGTTTGGCTTCCTGAACAGCAACACTGAAAAAAAATGATAGAAAGCAGTCCTGACTGGCTTTTAACCATGTCACACAATGTTTAAGCCTTCCAACATGTTGAAGCTGTGTGAGTCCTGAAAATACTATACAACTACTTGTTTTATCGTAGTATACTACTACACATTTAGTCTACACCCCACCGAGGATCCTGACCTACAAACAGGCAGACCTGATCAACAGCGTTTTTTCACAAACGGAGAGTTCAGTGATTGTTTTCCGTGCAGCTTTCCACATGGTCGTATACACCTTGTAGATAAAGAGCCGCTCTACACATGGATAAAGATTAGAGCAGCTTAGAGGCAAGTCACTGAGCCGAACGCATTCATGACATCTGAAACTGAATGAATAACCTATATTTCATCACTGTCGAGACGCAGCTCAATGTATCTGCCGGCATACGTGTCCTCGGGTCATATCTTGACACTTGCACATGTCGAGGTTTGCAACACTGACATGTTTCACTACGCTTGTGTTGGCAAATCAAAGCTGCCTTTCTTCTATTGGAGAGGTCATCACAAGATTCTTATAACTCAGACAACAGCTTGTTTGGTGCTCAGTAAACCGTTTATCTATGAAGCCGCGTCGCTGAAACTTCTTCGACACAGAGACACACGAGCGTGCTCCGACTCGGCCAGCTGGAGGAAAGCAGCTCCCAGCGGCCACAGGTTACTACGCTCGACAATCAAACGCGTACGCATGCGTGACCCACTAACTTTTACTCCCTTTACCTCATTTGACTCCAGAACCTCGCAGAAGAAGGACGGCCCCCCTGGCTCCTGAGCCAGCGCGTAGGGTGGTTCCTCCTCCTCTTCCCTCCTCCTCTCCCTGGTCTCTTGTATCTACACATGCCTGGCTCTGGCACCAATCAGCGGGCAGCGTGGGACGCTTTAAACTGAGGATGCCGCCACTTCATCACTGAGTCACTCCGCTCTCTGGACTTGGAGATAATGCCGAAGTTTAATAGCGCCAGCTCCCGAGCAGGGTGACTCGGAACGGGAAGGCGGATGCCTGAAGATGTCTAACCCACGTTTATTCCACCCTGCACTGTTATCGGGGCAAATATAATGAGCCTGCGTGTTCGCCAGAGAGCAGCAAATAGTCAAATGATAACCAGCGACACAACGCTGACAACCACAGCCTTTTCTGTGCAATAGGTGTTGATAGTTTGGACCCATTCACACAAATACACACATACACCAAACCAACAGTGCTGCTTCATAAAAGTGCACGTGCAAAGAGACACACGTAGAAAGAGCAGAGGAATCACCACATTTGCACCTCATAGGAGTCTCACCACACTGACGACCCAACAGCTGAGGGTCAGATCAACATGGACACACAGGTGACAGAGATGATGTGATGACATGTATGCACGACAGCACAGAATCCAAACGGCCTCTCTTACCTCAGCCGCCAGCTCAGGGTTTCCCAAGCAGCCTCGTCGGTTGTCTTCAGAACACTCCACCTGTACGGCCATTCAAGAGAACAAGGTGGAGAGGGAAGGAGACAGAGAGAGATGGGAGGGGGTGAGAATAACAATCAATAGAATAATGCGACAAGGGCCTGGTCAGAAAGACTCGTCATAAAGGACAGTAGGACCAGCAGGTACAACATGCAGACATGCACTCTCCTCCTCATTCTCATGTCAACCATCAACAAGAAGCAGCCATGCACACGTTTTTTTTCTTTGATTTGTGTTCAAACATCGAGCCGGCACTTCCCTCTACTGCTGGGACAGAGAATGAGAGACAGCGGAGCCAGATTCAATTTCAATTATAGAATTATGTAATGTCTGTATGCCGACCTGGCGCAGCCTTCCTAATATATGCATTAGACAAGTCTGCAGAACCCAGCTTTTTAAAGGGCAAATTGGCCAAACGTGCACAAGTGTCAGTGAATAGGTTGGCTGAGAGTCAGATGCAATGAGACAGGAACGCTTCATCAAAGCAGGGCTGATTATTGTAAAACAATAGCATCTTCTTATTTGGCACAACATGTCCCCTTGTCTACATGGCCCTGGCTGTCTCAATGTTAAATGATGTGTTTTGTCTCGAGCTGTTCCCCAGTCCCGCCAACCTCATCTCCCCCCTCCTCTCCCCAACCCACCCACCTATCAATCCTGAAATAGTCTGGAGTGATGAATATTTACCCTCCAAGCCTCTGAGCTGCCTTGGTTTGTACTCCTCCGTCCGCTGGCCAAATCCCCATCAGAAGACACGGGCTCCCTCTTGTCTTCACCTCTATCCCTTTCTTCTCTCTCTCTCTCGCTCTCTCTTTCTCTCTCTCTCTCTACCTCTCCACTCTTCTTTCTCGTTCTCGGTCTCTCTCTCTCTCTCGTCTCTGTTCCAGCAGCCCATTCAGGAAGCCATCTTGTGTTTTTAATCTGGTTTTACATGAACCCTCGTACGCACGCTCTCTCTCTCTCTCTCTCTCCCCCTCGCTTGCTCTCTCCCCCTCCCTCTCTCTCTCCTGCTAGTATGCCAATAGGTCTACCGCACACACGCTCACACACACTGATTTTTTTTAATTCTCTGTGATCGCTATCACTCTTTCCTCCCACTCGTTCACTTCTTTTTTCTCTCCCCCTTCTGCATCGGTGATGTAAATGTTCCCACCCCCCACTCTTTAAACATATACACTCATGAACAAATGTACACACACACACACACAAACACACACACACACACAGCGCTCGCCGGAGAGACGTCACGGTAGAGATAGCACACAAAGGCAGTCCGTCCACCAATCAGAGGCCGGGCTGGGCTCTGCTGCTAGGGTGAAATAGAAGGAGAGCAAGTGAGGGCGGCGAGAGGGAGAGAGGAGAAATTGGAGCTAGTAAAAAGAGGAGGTTAAAATAAAAAGAGAAAGGGTCTGCGTGCGTGTGTGTGTGTGTGTGTGTGTGTGTGTGTGTGTGCAGCACCATAAAAGGGTAGCTGACATAAAGAGACAGAGTGAAGGTGGACGGGAGGTGTATGTGTGTTGAGGGGGGGATGGGTTCTCTCTATGCCTGTCAATTATCTCCTCGAACTCGCCTTCCCTAAACAATGCCTCTGGTATGTGGTATCGCTGAGCACCATCTGTGTCAGGGCTGCCTGCAATAACTGGACTGGACTGCACGCGCACACACACACACACACACACACACACACACACACTCTCACAGACCCTCTTAAATAGCCTCACAATCCCCCCTCTGACAGGAAAAATGTACAATTACACAGCAAAGCCCAACATGCTGACTCAAAGCAAGTGAAGGCTGAGGAAATGAGCACAGAGCCACCGATGCTGCTAATAAGAGACGCACACATTAAAGACACACAAGTGACAAAAGCAATGTCGTGTTTGTCTGAAAATATCACAAATCATCAGCTGTGATCACCCTCAGAGATCTCCAGAGCACAAACACGACCACGGCGCAAAGGGGCTTGTCCGTGTGAGAATGACATACCGAGCATATTTTGGTTCACGATGTTTACATTCTGAGTGTGAAAGATCATCTCCAGCTAGTTCAAACATCAGCACACGTTCTTGCCAGAGTGTTGAACGTAACAACGACGGCTAAGGGGAAATGGTTTCGTCCAAATCAGCAGCCGGGTGCCACTTCCTCGATGCAGTTCTCTTTTTTAACGAAGCCCTTGTAAATGAAACGGGAAGTCTCACAACAACAACAAAAAAACCCAGTGTGCCAAAGCGGTCTGTTAAGAGTGAAAAAGGGCAGCTAAATTAGTAACCGCCGCCACGCGAGACAAAGTCAGCAAAATCGAAAGTCAGCGGATCGAGGCGAAGCGGACAGACAGCGAGAGGCAGACAGAGACACAGAAACAGGGAGAATCGAGAAACGAGAGCGGGAGCTGAAGTGTGGCGTGGTGAGTCGAGGCAGCCACACGGTGACACAGCATTTCTCGTGTCTGTCTGACGCTCTCGTATGGCATGGGAATTCCCCTCTGCTGACGTCAGAGACAGCCCACGTGTGTGTTTCAGTGTGTGCGAGTGTGTGTGTGTGATTATGTGTGAGCAAAGGCGTGTTGGTGGTAAGCTGGACAGCGAGAGCGGCTGCTGGGCTTCAATGTGCATCGTTACAGGTGGCCGGGATGGTCGCGGTGCTTGAAGCAGTCGCCTTGCTAACAATGTAGTCGCAGTGCAAACGCTTCGGCAAAGGCAGCGTTAAAATAAGAGTCAAGAGAAACTAATGCAGAATCATCAGAAACATAATACATACAAACATCATTCTCATTTGATGAAACCTTCCCTCCTTCCTTCAATGGACACCTTGTAATCACTGACAGAGCATAATCACTCACGGACCGATCTACTCCGAGACCACGTCACAGTGCTGACGTACACCTTCATTCAACATCAGTGCATTCACAAATTCTACACGTACTCCCATTCAACAAGTCTGCCCTGACCTGCAAACATGAGTTTGGCTGCAGGAGGATGGACAGAGTTAGATGAGGGTGCTAGGATAGTTTGCATCCTAAATTAAGGAAGATCAATTCTATTAATTAAGCTGCCCTCCTTGTTATACTGCGCTGCACATCCTTGTGGTTACCCCACTCCTCTATTTCACTCACAGGAATAATTACAGTCACCTATTTCAACGGATGTTCCTGAAAAGAAACACATTATTAACGGTTCGTATTCTCAACCAGGCTATCAAGTGAGTGACTGGGAATAAAAACACCATATTTGATGGCCATATTTAGTCCAATAAATGATGCGTTTAATAGAGTAGAAAATAAGATAGCAGTGTATATTGTAAACAGCCAAGTATTGAAGCTGCTGCCCATATTCACAAGAGTGAGGAGTCTTCACGGGGGAAGATGGAGGATGTTGTTGCCAGGCAATAAGGGACTCAGCTGCTCCATCTATACAGAGGTCAGAGGGCGGAGATGGAGGGTCGGGTGGGGGAGGGATATACATGGATGGATGGACACGTGGTTAAGAGCACAGAGAGACGCTAGTGATACTGCAACACACTACACTCACTGTTGTCAGTGGAGATAGCGGGGCGATAAAGATTTGTAGTATGTTGGAATGAGGCTGTAGATAGTTCCCATTCTGTAACAATATCTGATGAGTTATCAGTACAGTGTCAGAGGCAGGGTGAGGCCACAAGGAGGCGTGGCCTGGCTTTGGCCAGTAGAAACCTCAGTGCTAACCTGTAATTATTATTATTATAAAAACATACTGACTACATTTTACATTTATTCCACAGCGCAACACGTAATGAGTGCAGTTCCCATATTACTCCAAAATCATAAGCATGTAACTGCATTTTAACAACAACAAGAGTCGACAACCAAACCATGTTGACATGCAGATCTTTAGCAGGTACAGTGTTTAACACAGGGGTCTCAAACTCAAAGTGGCTCAGGGCCGCTGATGGTCTTGTCATCTGATAGGACGGCCATGTCAACATTGTCCTCTCCCTTCTAATTCTCATCCTGCTCTCCATGTTTACACCAGTAATGAAGTTGATGTTGTATTCCTTTAGAACCGCCACTTTTTCCTCACATATCAGGCACGTAGCATTTCCACTGAACTCCGCAACAAAATCCTACAACGTCCATCTTTGTTGGAACAGTGTGTGTTCCCAGTCCACTTTTCTTTTCTGCTGGGAAAGACACATCTTTGCTGTTTGTGGTGAAACAAAGGTAGATACAGCACACTTCTTTGGAAAAACGCTGCAGTCAAGGCTGGACATGCAGCACCACGACCTCTGACCTTTGTCATTGTATTGAAACAAAATACTTTTTATTTAACTTTTTTAAACAAATATAATTGGGTTTTATTACAAGTAGTGATGCACGATAATTATCGGACCGATAATTATCGGCCCGATAATAGGAATTATGACGTCATCCCGATAAATCCGATACAATTATTAATACCTCCGATAATCCGAGATAGGATGTGTGTGTTAAAACAGTGCTACCGGTGGATTGGGATGAGGGACGTTAGTTTTTTTCTAGGCGCCTCCCGTTTAGCATGTGATGTGGTTACTGTGGTATCACAGGTTTCGGAGGAGGGAGTTAATCCACAAATCGAGCGCTCCCTTCTCACGTCTGGTTCACACTGCACGCGGAAGTGCCGCGGCGCAGCGCGCCGCCGAAAATCGCGAGCGATCCGCGCACCCCCCGTTCAGACCAGACGCGTATTTCTCCGCGGCGGTCGACAAGCGCTTCTGCTCAGCTGTTGTTCATTCAGAGCTATTTTTTCCATTAAACCCCATAAAATTAATACGCCATGTTTCTGTAACTAAGAAGTTTGTACACTTCTTGTATTTATCCGTTCTCTTTCCGCTCTCTTTCGAAAGAGAGCGCGCGAGAGAGAGAGAGAGAGAGAGAGAGAGAGAGCGCGAGAGAGAGAGAGAGACACAGACAGAGAGTGTGTATGGTATAGACAGTAGTAGTGCAGATATACCGTTGAAATACACATATTTGTTTATCTACTCTTCACATTTATTATATATATATATATATATATATATTATATATATATATATATATATATATATATATATATATATATATATATATATATATATATATATATATATATAAATATTGTCATTTTATTGAAGAGTCAAAACTGTTCTTGGCTTTCTTTTGTTCATAGTATTAACACATTATCATGTCACTGTGATACATCTGGTATGGTGTTTGGTAAAAGGCAAAGCTATGCTAAATCTACCTAAGCTTAGTCATTAGTGTTTTTGACCTGAATTTGATCTGAATATACATTCAAAAACGAATAACAATATTATCGGTTATCGGTATCGGTATCGGTCCCGAGGAGCAGAAAGTTATCGATATCGGTATCGGCTTCAAAAAATCAATATCGTGCATCCCTAATTACAAGGGGTAGTTTAAATTGATATGGACCAAGTATGACATAATTTAATGTAGAAAACTAATATTATCCATCGTGGGCCGGATGGAGAGGGGGGATGGGCTGCCGCCAGTTTGAAAACCCTGGTTAAACATAATAACTAACTTGGTTTAGCATGTGTTCACATTAGTACTAATATGAAGATGATGGGAATATGGTTAGTTTGGCTGATATTTGTTCATAAACCCAAGACAAATAAAACGTTTAGACCTGAGGATGGCACTAGATAAAAGGCCAGGGGATCAATAAATACACAAATTATCCTTGTGAATGTACGCCCTAAAACATCTCTGCTTTCTGGTCTCTTTGACCATCATGTATAAACAAACATCATGCTGGATTGAAGAAGACTTGAAACTAGAGAATGAGACCATAAACTCATGTTTACAATGAAGAAGTAGGACCATTTTCTCATAGACTTCTATACAACCAGACTTACTATTGCAAGCAGAGGAGTCTCCCCCTGATGGGCAGTACAGAGAATGCAAGTTTAAGGCACTTCAATGTTGCCTTCCTTTTTCAGGACCAGAGGTTCCTGCCTGGTAGGATTCATCCTTGGGGCACCATGATAGTCTGTACAAATGTTTAGATTTTGTGTACTAGGTTCAGACTATCTGGCCAATCAGGAGATATGTTTGCCTTGAATCTTAACAAGCCACAACTAGCTTGAAACAGCATCCATGGTGGACGTAGATAAGGGGGAATGGTTTGGATGAATAGGGGCAGAGTTCCTTCAAAGGTCGTCAGTTTTGAAATATGGAAGCTGTAAACTTCTATTACCACTCAACAACAAGAGAGCCTTAGGCCACCAAATAGCAACAGTAGCCTGTTCCATAAAACACTGAGCAAATTAGTGTTCATTCATATATATGTATATATATAATAATGAAATTGTGTTGTGACAAACTGTTCTCATTTGGCAGGAGACCCCCATGTGTTGTTGCTGCCACTTTAGAAGCCTCTCACCAGACAAGCCAGGACAGACCTGACCAATGCTGATGGAAACCGTGACTTCCTGTTTGTGGATAAACAAACGTGCCTTTTCCTCTCAAATTTAGCTCTTCTCTTCAACCCCGACATGTCATGTCCTTGTCTGTAAAGTCAATCTGAATCTACACCTCGGGACATACTGAGTGGTCAGGCAGGCTTGCAGCAGGGGTCAAATCAACAACAACTTCTGATCATGCAACTAGAAGTCTAGAACACAATAGGGAGTGAGGTAGTTCAGACTTGGGTGATGCTACACTCCAAACACGTATGGACTAGATGCAGTCTAATTACTATATCCTGACATCTGCGTTTACTTGCTCAATACTACTTTGATATAAGAAACCCTTGATTGATTCTGGATTCCACATAATCCATCATAATCTGTTATCATAAACCAGCGTTTTGCTACGGCATTGTGACGGTCTATATGCTGTTTGGGAAGTAAAATAAAGTCTGAATGCTATGATATATGTGCCTGTTTTGCTGGCTGCAAGGAGGCGTACATGTCTATTCCTTGGTCAAGCTTTAGAAGCCCAGTCAGCTTTCTCTGCGTCTTCCTATCCTCCTTGACTTTACAGCCCATCCCCCGTTGATGCTGATGCACATACAAACACACAAAGCCATACACACACACACACACACACACACACACACACACACACTACCATTAGCACATCAGTGCATACTTTAAAAGCGTGCACTCTTTCTCTTTCTTTACACACCCACGCACACAAATACAAACTAGCCTAAGGTTAACCCCCCACCCTCATTCAAAGCCTCAGAGGTCAAAGGACAAAGCCCAGGCGACTGCAGGAATTCTCCACTGCTGCTGTTTGGTAGCCCTCAGTCTCTCAGCCATGCAGACACACACACACACACACACACACTGTCCACTCACCGGCTGTTTAAACTGATCTCAACATTTCCACTGTTTTATCTTGGGGACACATTCCAGTAGGACTTACATCCACCATCAGAAGGTTACCAATCTGTGTCCTCAGCACACACCAGCAAAAAGCAAATACTCTCTATTAACTACATTTAAGTGGTGTGCCCCTGTGTTTTTTGACTGTTAAAGGCAAAGGTCAGATCACTACTTTAAATACGTAAAAGTGTGTAGTGCTTCATGATACAGCTGCAGCTCTGTTTGGGAGCCTGTGAAGACTTCGACACCTTCCCAATATTTGTATAGATCAGTGGCAGCAGCACATACACAATAAGGCCAAGATAAAGCTAGATAAAGGTGAGGTAAGTGACTGACTATTCTTGATTTGTCGATATATCGTTTGATCTATGAAATGTCAATAAAAAGTTATTAATAGCCTTTTAATACTATCAGAATATCCCAGTTTGATGTTTTGTAAACAGTCCTAAACCAAAAGATACTCAGTTAAGTTTGTATTAAAACAGAGAAAAGGAGAAACTCATCACATTGGAGAACCTTGATCTTGAGAAAATGTTGCTTTTTCTGCTTGAAAAATGATTAATGGATTGTCGAAGTAGGTGGCGTTTTTTTTTTTCCAACAACTGACTAATTGACTCATTAATTAGTCATTTCAGCTCTAAACGAAACCCCATTCAATGTGATACACAAGTGTGTCTTTGGAAATCCCATCAACAAATAGATACGCTTCCACAACGCTTCAAACTGTGGCTAATGGACACTTAGTGAACCCTTAGTGAAAAAATCACTAAACCCTAGTGCTCATGCTTTGAGTTATCTGCAATCATTCGAGAACCAGTGATGGTCATCATACTTCAATGAAGTTACTTTGGCTACTATACTATTTGTTTTAGTGGACCTGCAGCGCTTGTCTAGTCTTCGGACCAATCAAAGTGCTTTACACACATTCATACTGATACTATACTGACAGAGGCTGCTAGAGATGGTGCCACATGCCAATCAGGATCTAGCCAACACAGTCACAGTTCAGTATCTTGTTCAATTGGACGATGACTCGGTAATAGTGTAAGTAGTGTAAGTAGTAGTAGTACTTGTAGTAGTACTAGTAGTAGTATTTATAGTACAACCAGTCATTGTTTATGTTTGTGAAGCAAACGTGTTGCATCATTGTATAAAGTGTAGTCTATAAATCTATTTGAGTTTCTTCCATCCGTTCTGGCTGTTTCAGTCGTTCATGTTCACACACACAGTCTGACACAGAAGTGGAGTTGCCATGAGGACAGCAACATATTACACTGGAGATGTAAGTGTATTTCAGTTTGGGAATGAATTCCTAGTACAAGTCATGCGTGCATACATGCCATGTGTCATTGACTTGTTCAACAGCACATCCATCCTGAGGACAAATAGGTCCAAGCTTGACAGATAAGGAATGCAAACCAGCAGCTACAAAGCTCAGTATTACTGGTCTGAATGGATATATCGAATCAGTCTGAAATCACTCACTACTCACTATATAGGGAGTTAGCATGATATAGTGTTGTCTGAATGTTCACTGGAAATGATTATCCCCAATATAGTGGACTCAAGTATCCCAGAATTCATATTGAAAAGTAGTGTACAACCGATGGTCACTAACCAAGCATGATATCCCATCATGCATTGCACTGAAGGAAAGATGACAAACAGATGAGAGCAGAGAGAGAGAGAGAGCAGCGTGATTGAGATGAATCTAGGAAATTAATATATGTAATGTGAGCAGAGCATCATAGTACTGAGAATGTACCTATTAAATTGGTAAAATAGGCAGTGTATGCACTCCTTCCATTCTTCCCTTTCACAATGAAAGCCCTATACTGTGTATGCAGCATCACTAGTCATCAGGGGAACTTAAACTGCAAGAAATACGGTTACAATAATGTATTTACTAGAAGGAATGTCAGTATTTAATAGGGATGGTCCACCAGCCACTCATCTCACACGCTTTAGTTGAACGGTGCAGAAAAAAGTACCCGAGTAGTGTTTTTTCATTTATAGATGAGCTTGATATATAGTGCTCTACATAGAACTCTCTAGACATTAAGTAGGGAGGAGTGAATGAGTGAGTGATTTCTGTAATGGTCTGTAATGAATAGAGTGGATGCAGTCCAGGACTGTCCCTGCTCCCCTTTAGCCACCATACACACTACCGCCACAACCAGCTGACTAAAGGCAGGAACACACCAGCCCAACCGTTGGACGTCTGAAGCGTTTGGAGAGGCTCTGACGAGGTCGGGAACACATATGTTTGGTGTGTACAGCTGCGTCTGAAGCTTTCGCAGCCGCGCGGACGTTGTCTGATCAGACTGAGCATGCGAAGTCTGAGGAGGTGGGCCGTTGGACGTCTGAGCCATTGGATACTCTGATTGGCGGTGTGCTAGCGAATCAGAGTATCCAATGGCGGTGTGTGGGCGGGGCGGAAGTGACGATGGTAAACAACAAACCACATAAACAGAGATGGCCCAGAGTACAGATTTTACTTCGTCGTTGCATCACACTTTTGGGTATTTCTGCACATTTATCTATAAATACTGAACCAAGACTGTGTGTGCATTGTTTTGATCTGCACTCCGTTCCGTCATTTCCTGTTTTCCTGATGGAGTACTGGCACGAGACTAGTGCCACCCGCTGTTAAGGAGCCTTATTGCATCTCCTGCAAGCGCAGAACGTACACGCTGCTGTGTTGTCGGAAGCACGTCGAAGCGGTGTGTACAACGCAACTTTTCTGCCGAACGGGTCAGACGAGAGGCAACAGAGTGGGCGGAGAGGGGTCGGATAAGGCAGTTGGACGTCTGGGCGGTGTGTGGGGGGCTTAAGAGCACAACATGCTGAGACTCTAAAATGATCCTGAAACAACAATTATTTATACTACTAATATAGTAAAACAACAAATGTGATTTTTGTACAACAAACATATGCACCACGCTTACCTCACACTCGTCCCGTCTCCTCTTCAGCTGTTCACATTTACGCATCTTGCAGATCTGCTTGCCCGTCTTGCGGTTCAGACAGTTTGGGCAGTTACCGCAGTTCTCTTTGCGGAGGCAGGGAGCGCATTCGCCACATTTCTTCCTCCGTTTTTTTTGCAGGTCAACAGTGGTTTCTGGGGAGGCATCTAAGGGAGGCAGAGAGAAGAGCCCCGCTTGTTGGTGTTCAGTCTCAATATATTTGCTGAGAGGAGATGTCGTCTCGAAGGATTTCCTGTGCAAGTGGAGGGACTGAGCCTCCGCTGCTCCCGTGGAGAATTCATAAATGTCCTCAGGTGGTGGACCAGGCCCTGCCCTTGGCCTGAGCATGGTGACTGCCCACACTTATGTCTAGTCTGTCTTTTAATTGGCAAGATTGAAAAACACGGATATACACAGTGATGTTTTAAAAAATGGGGCTCAAAACCAACGTCATCCAAATGTACCGTGAATATTTGGCTGTACTTGCTGCAAGTTTTTCTTGTCTAATAAATGAAGTTTGCTAGGCAGATAACTTGTCTCGGATCAGTCTGTGCTGTTGACTTTGTCTCTAAAAATGCCTCAATCCGTTTGACTCGGTTGCCCAAAAAGTGAGTTTTCTGTTCATCTTGTCTTCTGGTCTGTTCCCTCCAGGGACAGCTAAAAAGTGTTCTTGGTGAGCCAGGAGGCCATGGAGAATCCCGGTTGTAACTTGCAGTTTTGAGTCCATCCTTCCCAGCTAGCCTTTGGGATGGTTTGCGGCCCACCACAGTCTGGGTTGTGTAGCGGGAGCATCGGGAGTCATGGCGGTCTCTGCACAGGCTGAGCACCGTCTGAAAAGACAAAGAGATGAAACAAAAATGTGTTAATCAACAACAATAATCTTTATTTACAATGTCGAACATACATGTGTCAGAAATATAACAATGTATGCAGCCAGCTAGTTTTTTTAACAGTCTATGACTGTGATCATCAAGTATTATTTCTTAAATGCATTGTGCACATAGTGACACTGTAGAGAAACAACAGGAAACAATCTAGAGCCGTAGCCTACATGGTCATCTAACCAGATTTACATGCTATTTAACATGCATCGCCAGGTCAAAGTGCAGTCCTACCTGGAGAATGTTACTTTGTTGGCTCATTCAACAAGTTATCAAAAAGTTATCTTTATTACTATACTACTATATTACTGACTTTTAACACGCGGGGACTTTGACTCTAAGAGAACCTGAGAGTCCAAAATAGAGAAAGCCATAGTATTAGCCGTGTCACACCACAACTCGCCAAAACAATACCCACTGAAAGTAGTGATACCAGTGCTTCTTATCATGTAAGTCCAAGCACGTTTTCCTGGTCTGACCAGGCATCATTGCTTTTATGATCCTTCACACACTGAGCGTGACCTCATGCCTCACATGCCCTTTCTCATGCTAACTCTTGGCCCCAGCTTCCTCTGGTGTAAAAGTAGGGATTTCAAGTGTCATCATTACAAGCCAGATCCAATCAACCAAAGTTGGGATCCCTGTTGTATTGAAAAACAACAGGGCTGTGAAAAAGGATGGCGGGCTTCTATATTATCTGCTCATTTGGATAATACTCCTCAACTAAACTGGTTGGTGGGGTTGGTTAAATATGCGTAATACGCATTGCGTTTGTCCACTGGAAGCCTGAGGGTTAGCGTGTTTTATGGCCAAAACTGTCTGTTTGAGACAAACAACAGATAAGGAAGAAACCCTAGGATTCCATCATGTAGCCCACACATACAGGCCATCACAATGTGACTTGCTGTAGGTGTCTATAGGCAATCATTTATTGAATAATATTTATAATTGACCAGATTGGTCAAACAGCATGTGATAACACTAGCTTCCACGCCTTGGAGTTCAGTCTGACATCAGTGCTTGCTGTCTGGATACTGTCTGGTTTCCCAACACAGCTGTCAGTGCTGTGCGTGCATTGGCTCGTAGCCATACAGGCCTACGTGAGCAGTTTGAGAAGACAGTGTTTTAATGGCAGACCCTGCATGGATGGGAGGCGTAGGTCTCACTGAATGAATGAATAAGTTGAGGGACAGGGACAGTCCTCTTTGTCTTGTGGTCACACGCTCCAGTCAACCCTCAATTGATTGTGCTGAGAAATCCCAATGTTTCTCTGCTGCTGCCTCGTTTCACAGCCTGCACTCAACTTGTTATTCTTGCACGTGTCAGAGAGGGCAGCAGAGGGCAAAAGCCACTATGAAATATGTAGACTACTTTACTTTACTATACCATCAGGGCTCAGCAACCTTTTGGATATGAGGTGATTTTTTTTAAACATTCTTGTTCATCAGCATGCCATATAAGCATTAAGGTTAAATTGAATTATGACAACACATCAAAATTATATCTCCAACAGATCTGTAATCTTATTCCATCCATAAAGGAATCATGGACACAGCAACAATTCAAACAAACTCATTTTCTCCCATAAACAGAAAATGATCATGACGTACGAGAGCTTTATTCAAAAGGCTGCCCTCCTTATGAAAACATCCACATCGGAGTAGAGATCTTGCTCATCAGTCCAAGTCTTGAATTCTGCGAGGAGGGCACATCTGCTGATGGCCGTGAAAGAGCACATTTGACATGCGGTTTCAACATTCCCCAAAAATCTCTCTTGCACAGATAATGCTCGTGTGCCACAATGCTTATCGTTGGCTACCCGCGCCTGACGGGCTGGAGCACTAATAGGATCACTTCTTAAAACACACTTTTATAGACTTGCTTTTATGTGATGTTGCCTGTTTTAACTTTGAATATATTTTTATTGTATTAATTTATGTTTTATTGTCTTTTTACCTTATCTCTGCTAATGTGTTTGTTGTATTTGTGTACCTCAACAAATTTATATTCTGCTGTCAAAAGCCCTTTATAAACTGTTGTTTTAAAAGGTGCTATATAAATAAAGTTATTATTATTATTATTATTTAATTTGAAGCCTGGAAGCTCCTACTGGCCCTTTCAACATGTGAAAAAAACACAAATTGGCGTTTATGGAATGAACCGTTATGTTCGTTGTCAAACTAACAAAAAACAAATACACGTATTAAAAAAAAAAAATTTAAACATATTCTTAGAATGCTGAAATCATCAGATGCATTTATTTTTAGCTTTTAACGCTAGCTTGTTTGCAGTTCCTTTGCTAACTAGCTAATGCATTAGCATAGCCTCCCTGCTAGTTGTTCTCTTCCATGCATGTATCATTTATTGCACCTGTTTTCGTAGTTACCGTACCACATTGGGGTTCAGGGCGTGACATTAACTCATGAAGATGCGGAGCCGGATCATCTGGCTAACAGAGACAGTTAGGTGAATGTTAATGAAGACTAATGACGTTATGACGACGGAATGTGTGACACGCATTTGTCTAATTACTACAAAACTATGAAACTAAGAGGCAGCGAGCACGCGCTCTGCAAGCTTCACGCGCGCTCTCTCCAGCAGCCAACTGTTGTGGCGGGTGCTGCGAGGCCACGTGGTCCCCGACGGGGAACATCAGGAGGGAGAGCCGGCCAAGCACGCACGTCCCATCACAGCTATCAGATAGGAGCCGTGATGCTTGGATTTACATTAAGATAACGCTTTGTCTCTGGCAGCACACACACACACACACACACACACACACACACACACACACACACCACACAGCGGGGCTGTTAGAGAGGACGCGGGGTAATTGGTGTAGGTGCCAGAAACAGCACTTTACCGGGTGCGAATACACACTTTGATTTACATCCACGCGCCAGCTTCGGACAGTTCTAGTCCAGTCAAGGCATGAATGCAACCTTTAGGTCACTTCCAGCTGTCTAATATCAAATATAAGCTATAGATATTTCATGCAGCTCCGTAAAAGTGGGCTCAACACCGAAACACACATGCTAAGTATTCACGAGGAAAAGGAGAACACTTACCACTCGCGATGAGTGAGGTCTTTAAATGCCTCGGGATTCCTCCTCACTCCGGCCTTCAAATGTCTTTGCAAAATGAAATGTCTAACAAACTACTTCCACGGCATGGTGCAAAGACAAAACAAAAACACAGCTAGAAATACGCGCAGAAAAACGTTTCCACGTCTAAGTGACGCAAAGGGGAGAGGTGGTAAAAAGTTATGCCCTCATGACATAACTTCGGCTTAAAGCTGCTGTCTGGTCTCTGGGGCCGGGGGAGGGAGGGAGGGGAGGGAGGGAGAGACGTAGTATGTGTTGGAGGGGTTAAAGTGATCAGTAAGTTCTGGAGTGGAGTCCTGCCAGCCGGACACAGTGAGATGTGAGAAAACGTGGTCGCATATGATGCTCGGTTTGAGCTCAGTAAACGATTTCAAACCGCATTTATGATGCTGCAGTGATAGTTGTTAATTGGCAGCTTGAATGTTAAAGATTATCGTGTTATAATGAGATGCCTGTGACGTCATGCCTGGGGTTTGAACCAGATGTTGGGACATCATGAAGGGAATGAGGATCAGGACCTTTCAGGTCTGAAGAAAGTACGTTTTCATTACAGTCTCTTCATGACGTTAGTATTTACCCAAACTTTAAAAAAAAAACTATAAAAACATTCATTCCATATCTGTTTGAGAACGTCCGAAGGAACGTATGTCCACGAACACAACATCCAACTTCCCAGTAACATACAGACTCAGTAATACGCGTTATCACTTTGTTTTAACACATCAAATCTTTATTTTTTACACCATTGTAACGCTCCATTGGAGGATGTTTAACCAACACAAAGAAAACGCTGTAAAACACAAAATACAAGCCTTCACCATCTCTTCTGAGGTACATGGCCATGACACCATAATACATAGTTTCATGTATTGATTATTTTGAGTCGGTTTACAGAGATGTTATGATGCAGTGTGATGCAGTGAGAAAACGGGTGATTTGGACCACAGTGTTGAGCACCAAACTGACGGGGTGAAACATTTCTTGGTCATGTTTCTGTATGTTGAGAATTAAAACGTATACTGTTTGGTCATAATATGGTGAAATGTAAATCTCCCGCAGAGTTAAAGCTTTTAAGAAGAATTTAATGATATCACGTTGCAATCGTAAACACAAGGAATGTTAACAAATGGAGCCTTTGTTTGCGGTAATAAATAATAATTAAAGTAGAATAAAACAGGTGAACATGGACCTGAAATTCTCCCAGACATCTTCCTGGTAATTAACAGCTCTAAAAGCTTAAGTCACTCTTCGTTCTTCTCACTTGCATTAAAAGGAAATGTTAGTACCAGCAAATGTGAAAGTGCATGATGGAGGACAGTTCCAGTGTCACATTGTCATATGTCAGTGTGTGGACTCCAGTGCTGCAGAAAAACCATCCAATTACTGCGACCAGAAGAGAAGAGGAGCACACGCACAGAACAAACAGGAAGGCAAAGAGAACACGGATGAATGCTGGAAAAGAAATCATAAAAACTGGCAGGAGAGGAAGTAAGGAAGATGGGAAAAATGCAATATCAATTTCCATTTCCATTGGTAGGTTTCAACCAGGACTTCTTAATTAAAGGATCAGAGAAATGCAACACAGGCGCATGCTAGATCAAATTTACGAGCAAGTTATGTGAAAAAAAGATCATTTTTGGTTGAATTTATTGTTTTCTAGAATAGAAGCTAAACTGTCCTACTGATTTATAGCAAGAAATACAATTACATATCCATCTGATCAAATGCCACTGGTTCCTTCCCTCAGGTTGGAGCACTAATGTGCTGTAAAACAATGCTCTTGTTTAATCTGACAGAGCTCCTTTGACATGGGGTGAAAATGATTTCCTGCCAGACATCAATGTATTATGAGGGGAGATCTATTTTGACATATGTCATTTGTAGTGAGAAAACAGTCACCAGCACACATCTATCCAGACAAACATACCATAGACAATGAAATACGTGGAAAGGTGGAGGACGGATTCCTTTCGAACCTGACACCAGCGCAGCATCTGATTTTGGCCCGTTGTTTGTTTGCGAGAGCTTGAAATGTTGGAACTTGATGAAACCTGTATTAACAACCTGGCACCAACTTCTCATGTAACAGCTTGGGTTTGGTTTGGGCTCAAGATTAAACTATGATTGAAAATATAGGTTGGCCTGCGTTCAGCTTGGACAGGGATGAAGAGGTTTTATTTCTCTAGACTCAAAGCTCCAAACCAGGTTTACTGGTTGATGCTTTTACTTCAAAAGGTTTATATGTGCAATGGTCCGTTCTTAACTGCTACATGGAGCCTCCAATTTGTTAAATCCTGAAATGCATATACATAGGGAATGTGCCAACTCCCCTTTTCCCATTACCCCTCAGTCCCATGGTAGTTTGGTCCAGCAGTCACAGACCAGCAGTCTTTATGTCCGCACCTGGAACTTGCCAGCCTTCGTCATATATTTGATGCCTTTGAAAGGTTTATACTTCTCGCCGTACATGTCCAGTCGATTCACCTTCAGCCCTGTTGAAGGAGAAAAACACTGTTTTCACATTTACATTACTCAATACAAACAGTCTAATGTGCAGTCGACTTGTGTTGGACGGGAGAGAACACTGAAGGGTGGTGGGTGGCTAATGGACCCACCTTCCAGATAGACTTCCACTCGTTTTCAGAATGTTGACCCTTTAAATGTCTTGTGTCATGTGTTTGTTTTCATAATGCAAACTATTGTTTTGAACATCCCAGTAAAACAAACTAAATGCTAGGAGGGTTTTGTTACAGTTTTACAACAACTTTGATTTTGATGCACGGCAATAACACTAGTGGACACCAGGAATATTTGCCTCATAGGGCGAACATGAGAAAACAGCTAAATCTGGTGGAAAATAGGAAAAACAAATTTGAAGCCAGCTCTAGATTGAAATCCTGATATAATACAACTTCTGATTTTGTTCTGTAATGGCCTTGGAATCAGAAATCACTGTTTAAATGGTTAATGTTTATTATAGAATTAATAAAATTCTAAAAGACACTCACCCTAATGATGCATAAGGGTGAATGAAATGTATTTACTCTGCTGCACAATAACAAAGATGGTCAACTTGTTTCCCAAATTCAAATCAAAACAAAGTTATTAGCCCGAGATGACATGTGTTCGTGCTCAAAACAAAAAAATATTTTCCTTGTGTTGGGAAATATGAATCATTTCACGTTTCCTGGATTAGGAAATAAATTTCAAATTGAGAAAGGGGGTAGAAAAATCTTTTGCAGCTGACGGGGTATTTTCCCACTCAGAATACCTTCAGAACAGTGTCAATTGTTGGTAAATGTTTAGGAAATCTGATGCTTAATACCGTGACTCAAATTGAATGGTAATGAAAGAAAACTGGGGCTAATCACACCTGTGCTTAACTAAATGGTAGAAATGATATACTTTATTAAATGCATGTTAGTAAAATTGCCTTGCATGTTGTGAATTTAAGATTTTTAGACTGTTAGAAGGCAATATGGCATCATATTACCTAAAATCCTGTATAGAATAAACATATTCTCGTATATATGTGTACTAAACTAAGCCACAGCACTCTATAGCTGAAGATAATCATCAAAGCATGAACTAATGAATGTAACTAATACTACATTCACAATAAAGAATAATAGAGTACTTTGTGAGTTCATGTGAGGGGGAGTATTAATGCATTTGGCACCATCTAGTGGTCACTGTGTCATGTGCTCACAGGACAGTCAGGTGGTTGTCAGCTGAGGAGGCTGTGGTGAAAGCTTCTCTTATGTGTTGAGACTTCGGTCAAATCATTCTCAATGAGAAAACGATTCATGCAAGAAATTATGGGGTTCCTGGAATGATGCAATCTAGTCAAGGATATCAAAATTAAGACTCTACGATAACCTGCCTAAATATCTAAGACACTGAAATGATACCACAGCAAAAACCTTAAACACCAGGAAAAGTAATGGAATAATAGATGACAGAACTATAGACTGGATACAATATGGACGTAGTCTTTGTGATGTCACCTTTAGGATTCTGATGGGATTCTGGTAACAAAACTCCAAGATTGCGACGGCAGAAATGCCAAACTTGAGGTGTTCAAAACCGTAGTCCAGACCAATGGGTGGCGTTACGATGACTACGTCCACTTCTTATATACAGTCTATGTACAAAAAACACTCATTCTTAAAGAACCAAAAGGAATTAAATGGCGTATGGCATTGTTCTTAATCTTCCTAGCATCAGTATACCTTGCAATACTAGTAGCACTGAGTGGCGGTGACGGTGAGAGTGTTTATGTGGCTGTGTTTGTACCTGAGATGGCCATCTGTTGGATCTTGAGCTGGATGTTGATGGTGGGGTTCTCATCAGGTTTGGAGGCCCCGGCCTGCAGGCTCATGGTGCCTTTAAGGCTGGGAAGCTTCTGTGGGTTGATCTTGCCAACATCCCATGTCAACATCTAGCCAAAAAACAAACCGCCAAGATGCCGATATTTGAACACTAGCACTTGGAGAAATGGCAACATCAAGAAGACTTTTCAAGACTGTAACAAATTCTTGTTCATGCACACATTCTTCCTTCTTTCAGGCACGCTGACACGATTTCTAAGTACCTTGGTGACTGGGTCAAAAGTGTATGTTCCCTGGGAGGGGTTGAGGTTGGCGTTCAGGACCCCCCGTGGCAGCTGGCTGCTGACTAGGACCGCCTCCACGGCCTTGCCCATGGTCTGTTTGGGTCCCAGAGTCAAGTCAAAACGTCCCTGGGAGCTTCCCTCTCGAAAGGTGATGTTGTGCTTGACATATACTGGAATCGCCACCAGGCTGAGGAGGAAGAAGGCCAACAAACAACAGTCATGCAAGCCAGGGGAGTAAGATGTGTTGTAAACATTCTGTTAGTCTTTTCTTATATTATAACATTAGCATAAAGCTTAAGAGAAAAACCTTCAAATAGAACACATACCATATTTTGGCTTTGGCTAACTATTAAGAAAAAAAAAAAAGAATAATACAGGGGGGTTCAACTAAACGTGTGTTTGAAGAAGTATAAAATGATCCCGAATGAAAAAACACTAACTTCTGAGAGCTGACGTGGTAGGAGAGCAACCGGAAGTTTCCATCAGGGGGGATAAAGGAGAGGATCCGCTCTGCTTCCCAGCGCTTGAACCGAACACATGGATGGAAGCTGACATCATCCAGCAGCCGAGGATTCTGGGAAGGGGGGCGGAGGGCCAGGTTGGTTTGGGGGTAAATAAAACAAAGCAATGTTTATTTGTGTCAATCTCGCAAGATGCACCGGAGAGGAGGGGCTTATTACCTCCATGTAGACATGTTTGATCAATCATTGATGAAATAACCAATTTGTACACGGTGTAAAGTCCCTGTATTCACTGTATCTAGCAAGGCACACATCAGTTGGTTTACTACAGGTGAAATTAACCCAAAATAAACTATTTGGCGGTGATTTAATTGCAATTAACAGATAAAAGGGTGCTGAAATAACTACATAATGACATATAAAAAACATGTAAAAAAGTCCAAAGTCATGGTTTGTAAGGTCTGTCTGCAACATTTTTTTTAATTCTTGTTTTCTGAATGGAGTACGGATTGATCAGATGTAGGCTATGCTAATACTGCAGCTGCTCCATAAACACTTAAAATAGCATCATTTTGGCATAAATAGGCAGCATCGTTGTTGTTTGTGTATAAACCAGAGACTCTCTATGGTACAAAGTCTCTGGACTAATATGAGCTGCTATCGTAGAGCTCTGTGTGAACACAGACTGCTACAATATATCTTTCCTCCATATCTGATTCAGCAACATCAGGACAGGAGGAGAAGCTTAACGTTGACAGGCTTTCGTAAATGATGTGAAATCTCGCATATTTGCAGTTACTTTAAAAGCAATCCCACCAGGTGGAAAATGTGCTTCATGTTTGGTGTGGACAGCGTTATAACTAGAGTAGAAAAAACTCACCATAAATGAGAGAGTGAGGTCGGGCATGCCTGTCAGTTTCACGCAGGCATCGATTACTCCCTGGATTTCTGCTGTAATAGTGGAGCCTGGGGGTTGGAGGAGGAAACAGCAAGCAAAAACCATATAAACAAACAAACTCAGTTTGAAGACAAATGCTCATAATTGTGGGGTTAAGCTGCTGAACTAGATATTGTTACAACATTCTATAAGTTTCTTATAATTCCAAAGCGGCTTAATAAAGAAGCAGCTGTACAGTGGAGTGTTTGAGCAGAAGGCTGTTAAGTAATATAAACTATACCTGATTTATCGATGATAGCATCAATCTCCTCCACCACATCAAAATAGGCCTCGTTGTTTGTGTATTTGACTCCGGTGCGTCGCCATGGCACCACTGACAGCTGACCTGTGGGGAGCTGTTCACCAACATTGGTGCTGCCTGGAAAACAGACATCAACCAAATGTAAAATAATAATAAAATGAGTACGTTTACATACTGATGGTATAGTGTTATTTTGCTGCTAATCGGAGACTCACATTATCTGAATGGAAACTCAATCATAACTAATAATAAATAAAAGTACTCTGAATGAATGTGTTGTCTTATGAATACAGGGATTTACCTCTAAAGTATATACATAGCACATGTAGTTAACATCAGTCCGTGTAAATCTAATAGATCAATGCTCAGTCAGTTGCCCCCCCATGTTCCAAGGCTAATTCCTCCCTGCAGCGGCCCCGAATCCGACCAGCGGCCCTTTCTGCATGTCGCCCCCTCTCGTTCCTCACGTACATATTGCTTCATAGTATTTCAAACACAATTATAAGATGAAATTATACTGTCAATATTAAGTGGGCAGCTAGATGTTCAATTCAGTTTGATTTTAAAGGCCCTGTGACCTGTGGTTATGGTGTGCATGGACTCTACCTGTGATGGTGTTGACCATTGTGCGGAGGATGGTGGGAGGCTTAATGAGCTCTTTGAGGATATTGGACTCTGTGGCCAGCGGAAAGCCATTGTCCAGCATCTCCTCCAACAGTTCATAGACCACGACCACATTGTCCTTAATAGCAGCCTCTGTACACACTCCAAAATAGTCCTGAAAACAAAAAACAGGCAGAATTAGGGTATTTAAATCAGACATGAGTCATTTAAACCAAACTCAAAGTGGACTGAAAAATGCATCCAGAACCTGGAAAGTGTCGACGACTCTGTGTAGAAACTCGATGACAAACAGCGGTGGCACCTCACTCTGGATGACTGCGACAAAGTAGATGCGATGGCGGAGCACACTGATGAGGTAGTGATGCGGCGTTGGTATCACCGGCGGGACGTTCTCCGGCTCAGTGGCACGTTCCTGCGCCTCGAAGAAGTAGTCGCACACAGAGCGGCTGACCACACTCTTCCAGTGCTTCTCCAGGAAAATGTCCCCCGATGCGTTAACTAGGAACAGGCTGTGGATCATTTTGACTGGAGGCGGAGAGGCTAGCGACAGAAAGAGAAAAGCAAAGCATGTGAAATGAGAAAGTTGAATAAATTGTAACAAGGTGCTCGTAGAATTAACTGTGAAAAGGAAAGTGCAAAGTGTAATGAAAGCATTATGGTACTATAATTCAATCATGTACCACTTCAAACATTTATGCATTTTACATATAATCTGTATTAAGACTTTTAACCGGTGCAGATGGGACATTTTACAAACTACTATTATCTGTAGAACTGGCCTCTGATAGCCGATGGCAGCCGCGTGCATGTGATGAACTCCTGATACCCACAACAACTGGTAAAGACCCCATGAAATGGCACTCATACTTCGAGAGAAGGCACTGGCAGCCAGTCCAGCCACTAATTCACAACAGACATTAAATTATGTTTTAAATATTTATGACATAGATCATTTGATCTTTTTTGTCAGAAGGCATTCTCCACTTCAACAGATTCGACAAAACCTTGAACAGATTATTCTTGCTTGTTTGAAAAGGTGGGCTAAAAGTTTGCTGTAGGTGAACAGCTGTGTTAAAGTGTTGTTATTATAGCAGAAATATTAGTCAACCACTAATTTAGGGGCGGTATGATATAAGATTTTATTGTGGTGATATTATTGGGATAATCATTAATATCACCACATGAAATGTTCACATTGTCCCGTGCCTACTCTCATTTGTATGCACTTATTTTGTGTTGTAGTTTTGTTTCAGAGACATATACGTGAATGTGTGAACATTTCATCACGAGTCTTTGAACAATAAGTCCAGTACAGCCCAGTGCAGTCTGTTTTATCAGGTGTCAATACAATGAATGAAAACAGGAAGTCCATGCCCACTAGTGAAAAGACAGCCCTTCCTCCCCTCACGTGACACATATCTTGGTAGATACAAGCCGATTTTACACACAAGCACAACTTAAATGACACTACTTCAGCCGCAGATAATTAAATGGGTCTGTGCTCTATATTTAGCATTTAAATACAATGTAACTACAGGATTGTTTTGATGTGTTGAAGAGCAAGCCATTTTTTTATCTATTTTTGATCATAAATAATACATTTAAGCCATTTAAGACCGGTTTCCACATTACACGTTACCTGGAGAGCATTCAAGAATTTTATTTTATTTCAGTAACATTATCAAAAGCACGGGGATACAAACTTCCTCACAGCAACACGTCAATGAATGGCTCCTGTGAAGTGTAAAGGGTCCATTTAAAAGTGATTTTGGCGCACCGCTCTCTCCATATAGGAAGAGGAGCATTTCACTCGATACAGGAAAGTCTTCTTTAGTTCGCATCAATTTGAGGTGTCTAGGAAATGTGACACCGGAATATTCATTAAATATGCGGCAACGCTATCGAGTTCGTACTGGATAGAAGTCAGCGCCGCAACAACCTGAATACATTGCAGCCACATATACTTATTAGTGCGATAGAAGCTGTAACCAAGTTACTAGCTAGCTATCTCAATTACACAGCAGCTGAAGGCCTCCGTCTCTATACAAGATGCTAACATCAGTCCCTCCTCCTCCAGTCTCATGACAGCAGAAAAGCCCCGTCACCCGGTACAGGGGATGGGAATACGTTGAATTAACGTGGCAGTTTTAACTTTGAAAAATCCACTCGAGCCATTCATTAATGCAAATGACTTACCGAAGACAAATATAACCGTTTTCGTCCGCCTTTCAGCCTTTTCGGTTAGATAAAGCAGCCGTCGTTGCTTCCCGGAAGGTGGAGCAGCTCTTGGTGAGAGGAAGGATAGAGCACAGCGAACCAATCAGAATCCGGGGGGCTGTTTTGTCCCGCCTACTTAATGCAGTAATAGGTCAATAATACGGAAGCTGGTGGTTCGTGACTTCGCTGTGATTGGATCGCGGAGGGAAAGCTACAGTAAACACCAGTTAAACTGCTCGCTGATTGGTCACGAGATGTAGCTGGTCTGACATTTTGTTTCCAGTATCAGATTTCATCTTGTGGAGTTCGTCTCCATTCAAACAAATAGCTGCAGGGACATGGTTCACATAAACGTCACTGGGGATAGCGCTGCATTGCTTTAATTCAAAATGCTGCAGCTTTGAATGAATTACACATTTTTTATTTGTTATGTAAGGAGCAAATGGCTATAGTGAAATAGCAATGATTGATGCTGGACTTATTTATGAATGCTACAATAACACATATTCGACATTTTTCATGTTGACCACATTCAAAACCTGTTTGGACAACATAAAAAACACAGTATCTAGATGAAATATCTGGCCAGTGTTCTACTCAATTTTTAAACATTTTCCAATTGAACAAGTAGGCTATAACAGAAAACATACAGTACAAACCACTGAACAGATTATACATAGTGACAAGGACTTTGCTACAAACTCTTAGTACTGTATGTTACATGTAACTACTTGGCAGCTATCACCTTCAACGATGTCTCAGCTGATGATTTGAAAGCAGCAAAAGAGCAGCTGGAATTTGATTTTTAAGAGCTTCACCAACAGAAAACGTATAGAAGGAAAAGTAGGTGCACACAATCACTCTGATCTCTCTGGTGTCTGAGTGTTCAGTTCACCCTCTTTCCAAGTGCAGCTCACACCCTTAAGACAAAGTTTCAATACACATGCAAACAATGAGATCGTGAGAATCCCTACCTTCTGTCAATAAGTGGAATACTTACAGGAAATATCAGTGGAGCATAACGGCACAGGCACTGGAAGAAACACGATATAAGGGATCACTTTTGCCTTATTCATCTGTTATCATCATATAGAGATGCTGTCTCTTCTGGTCTATCCTGTACTGTGGGTTATTGCTTTTACAAATAACCTGCAAACCAATCAGGCATAGGCTACAATGGTACACAATAATTATACTGCCATGATGGATTCAATGTAGTAACCTGATCTAACCATTGCATATAGTTTGAAAATCTCCATTATTCAGCAGGACTCAGCACGTTCAAATACTATTGTTTAATCCAGAATTAAATGTTACGGTAAGACAGTGACTGACTGTGTGATCAAAATGTTGTTGTTTTGTTTCCAGTTTTAGAAGAAAAGTTTAGAAGGAAACACCTTGCTTTTTGACATGAGCTGCTAACTCTACAGTGACATCTGGTGGCCACAAGCAGCCAAAGCAATTCCACAAATGTCCACAAGACCATCATAATACTCGTCCACTTGGAGGTAAAATGTATATAAGTGATGTGGAGCGCTTTCCCCGATCTATTATCAGAAAACATACAGCCCTTCATGCCAAAGCTCACGTGGAAGGCATCCTAACCCTCAGTAGTAGGCACTGCACAGCTGTTTAAACAAGACTTGGTAACAGCATTCTCCATACAAATGGTGACTCTTCAACTTGGATCAACATTACATTAATGTATGTATATAGTAGCATTTAAAGTCTGAAAACCCCATTTCCTCATTCAGACTCTCTCCATGACAGAGTGGGCCCTGCATGAAAACACTGCATTATGATAGAGTTGGGACAGTTTGTTGTTTCACATTATTTGACATTTGAAATGGACAGTCTTCCGTGCACCAATCAGAGCGCCACGGCATTTGAACCAGAGCCAATGACAGCTGTGGGGTTGTTGATCAATCCACACCCACGCAGCTTTGATGAAGCACATTAGCAGAGTTACTAAGCAGAGAATCCATGTTATGAATAGGGGCCTTTTAATAAATGTACACCATTTAGAATAAGTAACTGCTGCTTTGTTTTGCTGTATAAAGAGCCTGACAACACTGACTTGTCTGCTGGATGTAAGGCTGTCACACTAAAGTCCAACATTTTTCCTCGTACTTAAACACTAAAAATAGAAAATACTCACTTTATACGGCGTGGTCCACTTGGAAATTGTGCATGGTATTTAGCATAATTAAAGCATCTCTGTCCCTGGACTGAGAGGACAATATAATTGGAGAACTGCAGCCGATACAACTTTAAAAAGCTCAAGGAAAACATGAATGGCTCAACATAATTTATTTTCATTTTATGTTAAAATGTACAGAGTTCTTTGAAAGTACTTGCTAAGAAAGAAAGAAAAAAAAAACAGAATAAATGGAAATACATACAGGGACAGAGTAGAGAGTTGAGGCCACTGAGCGCAAGCCAACCTTCACTGTGTGTCCAGCTTTCACTCCTCTCTTTATTTTGCGCTCTCTTAGCATACAACGCAACATGTACAATTACAAAGGATACAAAAAGGGAAGCGATATAAACAGACAGAAATATACTGAGCTCCTTTTTACATGCCTCTTAAATGTAAGGAAGTCATCCTATACACACACAGGTAAAAAAAGAAAAGAATGCCAAGTGACCTTTAGATATTTGTAGTCCTTTTTGTTTAAAATAGCATTAATTAGCATTAATATACTACACAAAGATAGAAAAACTCTAGAGATGAGATGGAATGGAGAGGTTAAAGGCATCTTAACGTCACTAAAAGTGAGTGGTAGTTTTTTTAAATTTTGAATTTCTTAGTAATTATTACCCAAGAGGCGAGCTAAAAAATATGTAGTTTTTTTTCCTGAAACAGAAGTGAAAAAAATGACAGTACCAATATCAATGTCAGAGTTTCCTTTTATATTATAGAAAAAACATTTTCTCTACAATAGGTTTTCTAAAGTCAAAAAGAGTCAGCTTGTGTCATAAAAGAAAGCTGCCCAGTCTGATAAAATTCAGAAAGAAACAAAACACAACATAAGTACAGAACAGAACAATACACACAAATCAAGTATGCAATGCCAGGTCTGTAAGAAAATGAAAACTCCTCTTTTGACTTTGAATACTGGTACATGGAGCAACAAGGTCAACCGATTCGACCCCGCCAGTGAAACACCGAAACACTTCCTCACCTCCGACCCTGCGTTTATGAGTGTGCCTCTATGCGAGGGCCAAACCATGCACTAGATCAGGCATTCAGGCACACCTTTCAGAAAGGCTAACTGTCTACTGCCACATTTCTAGCCAATGGAAGTGCAGAATTTTGCAGAAAAGAAAAAGGAAGAAATACAGTTTGAACACCTTTTAAAAGCAGACTCCTGGACCTCTTTGGGCCACTAACACTTAAGGAGGACACATCAGTTAATTAACTGACTTTCCTTAAAGCAGTCAAATGGAAATCCCCCCCCCCCCCCCACGTTTGTTCTGCATTCCCTAACCTGCTTAAAAAAGGCTGACATAGTACACCGTTTGTCAGTGGAGTGTGGACAAGAACAGCTGAATGTTGTACTTTCCTGAGCTAGCCACCGATCGGCATTAGCTAGCCAGCATGTGTGTGTGTTTGTAGGTGCAGGTGTGTGTGCTGGATATCGGGAAGTACCAGAATATTTACATCTAAACGTTTCAGAGTGGCAGCAAACCGGAAAATAATGCTACTTGTTTCATTTACGGACATTTAATAGACAGTAACTTGCTCTTCTCTCCTGTGTCTTTGCTGTTTTTGGTACAACACGGTCCATCCAGGAAGACAGAGACTCTGGAAACGGCCCAAGGCTCCGCTTTTCTGGAAAAGCCGCAGCGATGTTGGGTATTTCCGACAGAGCGAGAGGGTGCATCACCATTTCAGAATGCCACACATATAAAGACCAAAGCATATAAGAGGTCGGACTGCACACGAGTATTTCAAAAAACAATTAACAGAAAACGACAACAAAAATAAGATTCAACATTATGTTTAACAAAACAAAACAAAAGGAGAGTCCGCCAACAATGATTCATTGTCTCTTTTTTCAAGGTAAGGCTTCCTATATGAATTAAAAAGATTGTGTGCATGGTTGAATATATTCAGTAAACCACTGTTTTTCATTAGCAATCTGACAAAGGGAGGTACTCCTGTATTGTCCTTCTCGTCACTCTTGTCCTCCCCAGTACTCCTCCTGCTCATCGTGAGGAGGAGGAGCCTCGTGGGCCTGTGTGAAATCACATTACAGGACTGTGTAGGCCTGGCCTGAAGCAGCGCGGCACGGCAGAGGTCCATGTACACGCCCCGACCCACGAACCCCACCGACTTGCTCCCGTACACAGCCAGCTGGGCGGGGAGGAGGAACGAGCCCAAATAAAAAGGGACACAATGACAACATAGAAAAACAGGAAACCCAAAGACCCTCTCTGTATCCAGTCACTTCCCCTCCGTGGTGCCTGCCGCGGCACTGGAGAGGGTGAACAGGAGCAATGGACATTTAGAGTACAGCGAGTATCGGCTCCGGCCTCATGTCTCCTTTCTCAGTTATTGGCTCTTCATCTGCTCATGTAAGGTGACTGTTTCGGGACACCGGCGTAGCTGTGATGGGAGGGGCCAGTGTACATCATGTTGCCGTGGTGATTGGGCTGCATAGGCTGCTGGGGGTAACCCTGCCCTCCCATCATACCCATCTGCATCTGCATGGGGTACTGAGCTGGCTGATTCATGTAAGGGGGATTGCCGTGGTAACCACTGTTCATCATGGGTTGGGGCATTCGGTAGCCGGCTGACATGGCATTGAGGGGCATGTTCATGGAATTGTATGGTGCTGGCGTGGGCATGAGGTTTGGCATCATACCGCGCTGCACGGCCAAGGTGCGTGGCGTGCCCTGCATGGCCACAGCCCCCGAGCTGCGGCCGTAGAGCTGCTGCTGGTGTGGGGCCGGGGCTAGCTGCTGTGTGGCTTTGGAGCGGATGGAAATGTGGCCTTTCACTGTAGCCATCTGGCCCTGGAGCCGCTGCGTATGCGGCGGGGGTCCCAGACCAATGTTGGTGGTGGGCATGTTGCATTGCAGCTGCAGGGAGCCCAGGTTCATGGAGCCGGAGCTAAGATTAGGAGGTGGGGTCATCGTGGGTTGGCCCTGAGGGAGGGGAGTGTGGGGTGAAGGGGCCAGCCCCGGGTTGGAGAGAGAAACACTGGTGGCGTAGGAGGTGACGGAGGCTGAATGAGAGTAGGGCATGGCATGGGGGTCCATGATGGTGTTTGTGAGCTGCTGGAGTTTGGCCAGGCTGAAGGTCGCAGAGGGCTGGGGGTAGCCCCCTGTGCCAAAGTCCTGACCCATGCGCTCATACAGGGTGCGGCCCCCTCCTCCACCTCCACTCTCTGGGATCTCCATGATCATGGGCGTGGAGGCGAAGCCATTGCCCATGCTACACTGGGACAGGGCCTGTTGTTGTTGCTGTGGCAGTGGTGCTGACGGTGGGGGCTGAGGGTTGGGGGCTTGTTGCTGCTGAGGAGCCTGCTGAGGAACCTTTTTTTGGGACTGCTGCTGTTGCTGCTGGTTGGTGCTGGGGGGCCTCTCGATCACACCACAGCTCTGAGGAGACTTAATGCCGCAGTTGGGGGTGTTGGATGGTGGTGGGGGTGGGGGTGGCTGGGGCACAGCACTGCCTACGTTACTGGCACCTGGCCCGCTGTTGGGCCCGGGTCCTGTTTGCTGGATGAGGCTACAGCTGCCCATTCCTAGTTGGGATCCTCCTGTTCCTGTGGAAGATGTGAGACTGGGGGCCGGCACAAAGGAGCAGCTGTTAGACTGGGAGGACGGGGTGGCCGAGCTCGACGATGAGGACGCTGACGATGAGGAAGTTGTGGAAGCTCCTGCAACTACAGCAGCTGACATTCCCCCTCCGTTCCCACTGTTCCCTGTTCCATTGCCCCCTCCGCCCATGGTGGAGTCATAGCTACTGGGGTTGTCGTAGTTCTCCGTCGTGCTCTCTATGCTGCCGAGGTCACTGAAGCCACTGTCCACCACCTGCTGCGAGTGGTCCGACACAGAAGGTACGTCCATCATTGGAGACGTCTCCATGTTCTGCTGGGAGGGAGCAGACAGAGAACTGGGATGTTCTGGTGTGATCTGTGTGTACCCCCCTCCAGCACCTCCACCATTGCCCCCTGCTCCAGTGGGGCCAGGCGTCCCTCCCCTCTGCCCTGCTGGTGTTGTGTCCATGATGCCCGAGGGCAACCCTGGACTGTTCACAGAGCGCACTGATTGACTGGGCAGGGGCGGCACTGGGGGATTAGGAAGGGGGCTGCTGTGTTGGGACGCCCCACACTCCTCCACTAAGGCCAGAGCCTCCTCCTCTGCCTCCCCTGTGTGGCTGTAGCTCTGCAGGGTCCGGCAGGCAGCGAGGGTCTCCTCACAGTCCTGGTAGGCCCCGTGGTGTTGCTGGGGTTCAGTCTCTTCGTCCTGGGCTTCCCCCTGTGTGAGGGACTGGACGGCCTGCATTGTCTCCAGGTCCAGCTCGTTGGAGTGGTGATGGGGGTGGTGTGGGTGGTGGTGACCCAGCTCCTCTTTAAAGTCGGAGTGCTGGTGAGGGTGGGAGTGTGGATGTGTGTGTTGGGGTTCCATCAAGAGCGTGACGTCCTTGTCGTCCGGATGCAGAGACTGGAGCTCCATGGGCTCAGAGGGAACAGACATGGCCGTCACGGTTTCCACTGCCGCGGCTGCTGCAGCAGACTCCTCCTGCTCTCTACGCCGCCGCTCCTCCTGCTGTGGGTCAGCTGAGGACGGCCGGCGCTTGGCCTCCTGTACCTCCTCCTCAGCCTCCTCCTCCTCCTCCTCCTCTTCTTCCTCCTCTTGCTTGCTGACATAGTCCCGGGCCACGCTGTTCTCCATGTCTAAAAAAGCCTCTCCACCTTGGGGTTCTTCTTTGACCGGAGGCGAGCTTGCACGGGAGGCGGGCTCCTCCTCCTCCTCTTCCTCATCATCATCTTCTTCCGATTCCTGACCTTTTCTCTTCTTACTGCTGTTGTTGCTGCCGTTGCTCTTGTCCTCCAAGTGTCCGTCCCCTTCATCATCCGCGTCGTGATCTTCGCTGCGCCTGCTCCCTGAACCCGGTGTCGCTGCTGTTCGCCTGTTGATACTACCACCACCGCTGCCTGTGCTGCCACATTCCTCTTCCTCCCTCTCCTCATCGTCATCGTCCTCCTCCCTGTCGCCCATATCTGTCTCCTGAGGCCGGGACTGTGGGGCCCGAGGCCCCGAGGTGGAAGAGGAGGACGAAGGGGACAGCAGGGGACGGGACGGTGGCCGGCTGGGTTTGTCTTCCTCCCAGGCTCTTTCAGTCTCCTCCTCCTCATCCTCTTCCTCCTCTGGCTCAGAGGTGGGAGGTGGTTTGGGGGCAGGCAGTGGTGGCTGGTGGAGGGCGCGGTTCTTGGGCGGTCGCCCTCTTGGTCTCTTGGGCACCTTCTGCTCAACAGGTTTAGGGAGATAGTCGTCTTCTTCATCAGAGTCTTTCTGTTTGTTGTCTCTGTCTGTGTTGGTTCTACACACTCGCTTGCTGATACGGTCCTCTGTCTGGAGCAGCTGAGGATCCTTGTCCAGCTGCTGGCCCAACAGTCTTTGTCTTTCCTGCTCCTGCCTCTCTGCCTCCTCCTGGGCCCGCTGCAGGTACCAGCTCCGGGGCTTGCGGCCAGGCTTCATCTTGATTTTCGGGGGTGGCGGATCCCCGCTCTGAGCCTGGCTAGCCGCGGGTCCACTGCCTGGTGGTTTTCCAGGCCCTCGTTTTTTCCAGTGGAGTGGTTTGCGACTCTTTCCCTTGGGCCAGCCTTTCTTCTTCTTCACTGGGACCTCAGGGTTGGCAGGTAGGGTCTCTGATGAAGTTGCTGGCAGAGCAGCCACAGGCTTCAGCACAGGTGTCAGCTCTGAGAGGGGGCGAGAAGACACACCGTTAGATAAAGCTGCACACATGCACAAAACAGTCATCACTAAAACCCTTTCTGCTCACCGTCTTCCTCTGAATCTGTGAGGTTGGAGTGCCGGCCTCTTTTGGGTGCTGGGTCAGACAACCTCAGAGCAGAGCGGGCTGGGGGGTAGCGGTGCAGTGGGTGGCCCAGGGGCGTCTCCTCTTCTAGCCTGGGCATAGGCCTCTCTGAGTCCGAGTCGACAAAGGGCTCGTCCAGGACCTCTGTGGTTTCAGAAATCGTCTCCGTCACCACGCTGCTGTGAGGGTGGCTGCGCTGGCGAAAGCGACGTTTCCGCAGTGGCTTCTAGGTAGAAACAGGACATGTTAACAGGTGTGCCGTTGGAATTTAGCTTAAAATGATAACTCAAGATTTGACCCAGATTCGAGTTAATGGCATCGGCATAAATCCAGTACTAATTACAACTGAATGCTCCAGAGCGTAAACCTTAGTTTCTTACCTTGCATTTGAGCCCCATGGCAGGCTTGGTGAGAATGGGTGGGGAGCATGCCCTCCTCTCTTCGTCATCTTCATCATCGTCATCCTCCTCTTCTTCACTGCTTTCACTGAAGCAGCTCTTCCTGATGGGCAGAGACTCACTCAACCTGGAAACCACAGGAAGCTGCACCAGCCCCTCTCCAGGTCCTTCCATCAGTCTGGGCTTTGGGCCTCTCTTTTTCCTGGGGGGACGCCCTCTTCGTGCGGGGGTTATGGAGGGGTGCCTGGCCATGTCCAGGGAGTGAAAGGCTGTTGATTCTGCTTGTCTGTCCAGGGAGAAAAGGGAGGGGGGGCTGCTGGCGGAGCCTGGAGTTTTTCCTCCATCTCTTCTCTCGTAGTCTTCATCATCCTCGTCATCCACTGGGCGCATCTTAGGTGGCCGCCCTACCCGTGCGCTGTCTTTAACCTTGCCCCAAGGCCAGTTTTTGGGCGGTCGCCCCCGTGGTCTGCGTACTCCATTTGTTGGAGGAGGGGGACGTGGTGGCTCTGGGACAGAGGGGGGACAGCAAATCGGAGAGGAAGTTGGAGAGCTTTGGCTAATGGGAAACCCCAAGAAGCCCTTCCTTTCCTCTTCTTCGTCCTCATCCTCGTCGTCCTCCTCCTCCTCCTCCTCCTCATCCCTCTTCTTCGATTGGCGCATGTGCCACGACATTGGCGGGACCTTGTGACTTGGTTTGATCTATTTACAGATGAAGTCAAATAAAATTAATTCATCAATAATAATGTGCTAATAACTTTGAGATCAATCTATTATTTACACCAAGAGCATATACAAACTCAATTACCTCTTTGCGGTTGTCTTCCTCTGGTTCTTCATCGTCCTCGTCATCGTCATCGTCTGCGTCGGCATCAGAGACCACGGTGTTGGTTACGATGACAGGAGTCCAGCGGAGACACTCAGGGTCAACATCCAGCTGCCGTGGCCGGGCCTTGAGACGAGTCATGTGGTTGGACACCAGCTTCTCCCTTCGCACCAGGACCAGCCTGACAGAGCAGAAAGAAACACGGGCGTTACAACACTGCATGCAGGCTGGAAGATATAAAAGGATATGGTTCTGTACGTGTGCGTCCACACCATACGTGTGCAGACAACTGTGCACATGCACATTTACAAGGCTACTGGTATGTCTATGTGCACTTACATTTGAAGGCTTCTCAATGTTTCCATAGAGAAACAATGATAGACTTTTTTTAAACTCTGACCTACCAATTCCAATTTTCTTCTGAAGAACTATAATTCACCGCACGGCTCTAGATAAAAAAAAAACGGGAAAAAAAAACAACCATTCCGAAAAATAAATTCAACTGTCCTGGGGCCCATTCCAGAAAGCAGGCTCAACCAACTCTGAACCTAACCCTGAACTCTCAGTTGACCAACTCTGAGTTTTGGGTTCCAGAGCAGCAGTTCTGAATTAGTTCAATCAACTCTAAGTATGTAAAGTATGTTACGCCCGTGCCTGCCGACTCTACAAAGCCATCATCAATGGAGCTCCCATACTATGATTCACCATGGCAATCGGGAGAGTTATTAGATATTACTGAGTGTTTATGGAGAAAACAAGCTCATACTTAGAAAGCCGACCAACGTAACGGCATCAAAGTAGAGATAGTTGGCGTGGTGGACATTTACAGCCCGACTTAATGTGTATAACTGAATGAAACAGTTGATTGCTCTAAAGGTGATAAGTCTTTAGTCTTATAGTCTTTAGCCTCAGTGAAAGCTTCGTTGTGGTGTAATGGTTAACAACGCTGCCTACGGTGCAGGCGGCAGGGGTTCAACTCCGGTGCTTTACAATAATAAAAAAAATTATAAAAGTAGCAAGATTTTACCGTTTGGTGACATTTTGCCAATTTGTTTCTGGTGCTTCCACTGACTTTTGTCTTCGTTCACATCATTGTGACCCAAAAACCCAGTTTTGCAGGTTAATACTAATTATGAATCACTGGTGTAAACTCTGCTAATTACACTCAACCAAAGCATATCATGCATCCCTTCGTATTCTACTGTTGCTGAAATTTTGCTGGAAATCATCAAATGTCAAACAGCTTGGATGCAGGTCACCTGCAGTGCATTAGAGTCACAGTGAGCCGCCTCAGGAAGACATTTTTGGTGCTGAGGCCAAAATTATTAATGAAGGCTGCAGCAGGATATCTAACCTATATTGACAGTTAGTGGAGTTTAAATATACCAGACTGCAGCCACATGTAAATATGAGGACTGTGTGAGCAAAGACCTTACCAAAGTTTACTTTAAAGATGGGTGTTGTTCACACACAAGATGTAACCTGGCTACAAGCTATATGCAGGAACAACAGTGAATATGATGAAACCAGTCCAGCTCACTGAGAGTGACGTCTTCCTCATGTCCCTGCAGCACTATGCAGCGTGAACCACTGGGGTGCATTGTTGACTGATTGAATATGTAGTGTCTGACCTGTCTCCTCGCTGCTCCAGCATGGTGAGGCTGTGCAGTGTGGTGGTGATGTCCTGCGGGCAGATCCCCGTCAGTTTGCTCAGTTGCCGTATGGTGATCTGCCGATCGCGGACATCGTGGAGACACTCCAGCACCACGCTGCGCCAGTACGCCATGTAGGACAGTCGACCTAGGTCCGACAGAGGCTTCTCTGGTGATCCTGGCTGGCCCTCACGCTTGGACAGTAAGTAGCCTGTAGGGAGGGAGGAAGCAAGGACATCTTTAGCCAAAAAAACCCATACATCACATTCTGTTCACAGTTATTCATGTTGTCACTTTGTGTGCGCGTTATTGATGGCGGCAGCCCTTACTGAAGTCGATGAGAAAGCGTCCGTAGCCCCTGCGCTGGTACTGTGGAAGAATCATGATGCATGACACGTTGTATTTCTGTTGACAGTGCTTCTCCTGTAGAAGAGAAAGCCACATTCCACCATTAGAAACAAATATGATAGAAACTACATCAAAGATGTGTGGGTGTAGAGCTGGGTTTTGATGGGGCTGCCTCCACTCACTAACTGCTGGGTTTTGGCAGCGGGGCGCTATGTTTATAGGAGCACCTGCACACTGCACACAGAGACAATGGAGCTCACAGCACCCAGTGTCCATCGGCGACACAACATGAGCGTTTGTATGTAGGAAAGCACCTGTGTGGTGGGATGCTAATGCATTTCCATTTCATTTCATGCGAATACAATTTTCTCCCAGTTTCGGTTCATGCAGTCGTTTTGGTAGGTTTCTGCAGAGTGGTTATACTTTACAGACGCAGCCGAGAGGCTGTGGGCGAGCAGGACTGAAATGACTGAAAAGCATGAGGTCGGAAGCATTATGGCAATACCTTGGAGAAGTAGCCGACGAGGTGGCAGCCTTTGCTGTCATTCTGGGTCAAGACGTAGAAAAGGAAGGGCTCCACATCGTAGTAGAGGGTCTTGTGGTCCAGGAACAGCTTGGCCAGCAGACAAAGGTTCTGACAGTAGATTGTGCTCATGTTCCCATCAACCTGTGGAGGGATTAGTACAACACAATGACATGAAGACTTTCTTAAATCACACTGATGACACACTGCTGTGGAGAAGTACGCATTTAAGCTGCCATTAGAGAATGTGGAACAAAGAGAAGGTGAATGGAGGAGAAGTTGGTGTCTCTGGAGACCCCGATGGATAGAGAGGGCAGACGAGAGAAACAAGGAGCTGGAAAGAAAGAAAGGTTGGCAGCTGGCCAGTTATCTCCGCTCTCCGAGAGCGAGGATGGACTGCAGAGCGGGGAAACAGGAGCTGCAGTGGCCATGGCCCGCAGACAACAATCCACTGCATTTATCTGCAGCTACTCTACGAGACCCAGAAGAGCTTAACAGTAAATAGGTAATCAGAAATTCTTCTAATAATAACAGTGCCTATCCCTGAAGGTATAAACATGAGAATATTCCTCTATGCAGGTAGGGATGTCAGTGGAGCACCATCAGGAATAGGACTGATCAGCCTGGGGCCAAGAAGGTGAGGGAGGGTGGGAAATGGGGGCAAAAGATAAGTAAAATGTGAGCACTGTACCTCTGTGGTAATTGCATTACATGTACTCTTTTGCTGGTGCTTAGTAAAACATTTTTATATATATATATATATATATATATATATATATATATATATATATATATATATAAAAAAAAGAATAGGACTAACCAACTATATTTATGATTTTTATCACAGATCGGAATACAAAATACTAAGTGATTGTGGTAAATTTCCATCATTGGAATAATTGTAAATACCTTGACAAAGCTGTCTAGCTCACCATCATGGTAGAAAAATTCAAAATAGAGGCTAATTTAAAAAAATATAGGATACAAAATATAAAAAAAATAATTAAAAAGATTTAACGTTTATTAATGCATTAATCGTTTTTATCGTGATTATTGGTCATCTTGTTTAAGATTCTTATCTGTGACAGAATAGAAATATTTGTTTATTAACAAAATGTAAAGTGTGGTATTTTAAAAAGTCATAAGCATATTTGAATGATTATCGGAATAATATTGTGAACTGCAATCATTTTGGCCAGGATAATCATGACATATGAAAACTGGTTGGTCTCAGAAAAAGACCGTCTGTCTCTCCCCGTTAGTGTCATCCCCCCGACACACTCTTCTGGTCTTTCAGTCCATTAACCATCACCATTCAGTCCATGTTTCTGGGGCGTTCCTCACCTCATACACAGAGACATCTTCCTTCCTGTAGATCTCGTTAGCAGGGGGATGGAACCAGTTGCACTTCTTCATGTGCTGGTAGAGGATGCTGCGACTCTTCATGTAGCGAAGGCAGAACTCACACAAGTAGAGTTTAGGTAGTCTGAGGGAGACAACAGGGGGAAGTAAGCAATGGTTAGAAAAAGTCACAGCTAGAGCTCAAATGGATGATTTTGTACATCATATCATAGTTTATGGACCAGGCAATTACTTAAGAAAATCATTGCCAGATAAATCCATAATAAAAAAATAATGGTTCATAGCAACATTTTGCACAACTCCTGTTTTGAAAGAATCAAAACCTCTGTAATGCCTGGCACATACACGGAAGATTAGAACAGGAAATGTGGTAAGAATATCAGGGCAGATTTTACAGGCATGAAAAAATAAACCCAACATGTGGGAAATGAGAATGTGACTGGCTCTCTGGCTCTGGCTGGGTACTTGCCAAGTAGGTGGTACTGTAACATGCTCTCTTCCACTGGTGGTCATTGTTATGCCTACACACAGGACTGTGAACATGATGCCGTTTTGCTTCGTGAGGTTAATTTGCTTACCTGCTGTACTCCTGGGGGTAAGGAGATGAATACCACGTCTGGATTTCAAACTTGCCAAATTCGATGACTGACGGACAGCGCATCTGAGGGTCTGGTGGACCCGTCACCCCGACTTTCTGTTTTGGTGAGCAGCAAAGACGAGGGAACGAAGAGATGGAGAGACAGAGGAGGTCATGTTTACTGCTGGAGTGATTGGCCAAAAACATGCCCTCTGGTTGATCTACTGATGTGCTGCATTTAAGGGACGCTGATGTCCATCATTGACATTTCCTCTCTGTAACTACACTGATTAAGCTAACGGAGCCATTAGAGCTGCCATGCTCAATATTCACCCCCTCAAACATGGGCTGTTATTTGACACCAGCACTGAGACACGGCTGTCTTTCCAGAGTACGTTACATTGAGCGGCCCAGGCCGTTCAAACACGGGACTTTCACAAGCTGAATGTATGCTCATCTCCAATGACAACACTATAACTACCTTTTATTTACATGTATCAGCCAAAGCAAGCCTTTTATCCTCACTGAATGCTTCACTCCTCATCCTTCCATGCATCTATGGTAATTGAGGATTTACACACACAATGATATATATTACATTTAATATATACATCTGGCAGCTGCTCCAGGGCAAATGAATGTATTCATACAACGGTCTCCATCTTAAGGACCTTGCCTGAGCCAGTGACCTCATCTTTTATGACCCGGGTGTTGTTGACTCTGCTCTTTCTAGCCACATTCTCATCACCATTGACATCCAGCTCCCCCACTGCACACCGGGGGTTTACATAATATATCGGTCAATGACTCCTGGCTGGCAGCCTCAGTCACAGCTCTCTCCCAGGTTCCCCTGCTGATGCTGTCTCGCTCTAAAATGTGACCCCTCTTCAGGTCCTCTCTTCCCATTGTCTGTCATTCTCTGTTCATTCATCAAATTTAAAAAGACATTTAAGATGTTGTCTCTCCGTCCATGTACCTGCAGTGCCAGCTCCTGGATGTGCCTGAACAGTTCAATGTCTTTTTCCGTCAAGTTCTCGTGGCCGGGCAGTTTCTCATCTTCGTCACGCCAGTCGCTGCCTTCCTGATTGTCTGGAGTGAAACACAGAGGCAAGATGAATGCAAATTCAGTGGGAAGAGTGCCAAGATGTGTGCTGATTGATTTTTACAGAAGGTGCTACTGCCAAAGCGGGTAGACATTGAGGCATGTGTACACCTTCTAAAAATAAACCATGACAACCATAATATTTTCATTCTAAAGTAGGGGGTTGGCTAAATTACCACAGAGGATTGGGTGACAGACTATACGCAGGTTCTATATCATAATGAGGGATGGGACACTGCAGGATTTTATTGTGGATCACGATAAAAACACTCAACACAAACACAATGAATTGATCGGGGTAAATGTCATCATGAGTGACTTAAAAAAGCTCGCTATCATGGTAGAGACATGTAAAATAAATAGATTTGAAAATATATCTTTATTTTTGCATGTAGACATTATGATATGTAGATCTTATTTAAAATTATTTAATTGTTTTCCACTTAAAGGGATGTTCACCAAAAAAAGATGCATCTGTGAAACACAAAAAATATAAGTTTTTATACGTTTTACAAAAATGTCCAAATCAATATGTTTTGGTGCCATTTTAAGAGTTTTAAGCATATTTAGATGATTATCAGGATTACATTATGAATAGATATGGGATGATATTGAAATTTTATGTCACAATTATCCTGGCCAAAACAATTGCGATTCATATTAATCATCAAAACATCTATTTTAAGTAAATAAGGTAATCATGAATAATAAAGTCCCCCAGCATAAATAAATGGAAATTGCTCACTATCGACTCATTGAGAGTGTTTTTTTTTTAATCATGATCAACCATAAAAGCCTATATCGTCCCATCCTTAATCCTGATCACTGGACTAAGCTCAAATTTTGCCTCAAAAACACATGAGACAAAGTGCTCAGAGAATGTGTTCCACTGCATTTTGGTGAACTTATTACAAGACAAGTACAATGCATCACACATGGCTATATTAAAGCCATATCACCACAGATGCACATCTTCAATGATTAACCTGCTAGTGTGACTGATGATATGTAGGGTAAACTGGTTTTGAATCATCACTGTGGATTTGTCACATAACTAGATTCATAAAGGTTATATAAACCTGCGTATTCATTGTGCAACAGAATCTCAAATTGGGTCAAAACAGAGACATGCATCAGCTCTGCCACATTGCTTTCTTCTACTGTGCTGTACTTGGAAAGTTCAGTGGAAAGAACTGCAAGGTGGCCACTTCATATGACAAAGCAATTTCTGTTTATACATAGGCAACACTTTTTTGAGTCAGAAAATGACAATATCAATGCGGCACCATTTCCACAGTCGAACTACGATTTTCACTCCCTGCCGACTCTGGCGTCCTCGACTGGCTCTACTATCCTGCCTAGGCTGTAGCAGGCTGAGCTTTTAGAGGAAAGGTACTTTTATCATTTGAAACTAGAAAACCTAAGGAATCCATCAGTACTAATAGTGGCATGGTGTAGGCCTGCTCGATTCATCGATTTTAAATCGTAATCGCGATTATGTAGTTAGGACGATGTTAAAAACGTGAAACTCGTTTTTGTGTATCTGATTTTTGTCTCAGAGATACAAATTATATTTTTTCAAGCTTTATTTATTTAAAAAAAAGTTGGAGTTCTGCACTTTATTCATTCATTTCATTTGTTTAATGGACACACCTTAACATACATGTGAAAGTGAGGTTTTTCACTTAATCCCAAAGGGATTGTTTTTTCTTTGTTTGTTTGTTTACAAGAGGTCTATAAGAAGATAACATGGAGCAAAGCCAGATGGCAAAAGTTCATTAATTGTTCTTTATATTAATCCCTTGAGGGATTTTTTGTTTAATAAGAGCAAGGTTTGCACTCAAATCCCAATGGGGAAATTATTTGAAAAATGTTCAATAAAAAACAGCATATTTGAAATAATTTCTTTGCCTTTTGTCATTTCACAAAATAATGGTAATCGAAAATCGGATGTTGAGAGAAGAAATCTGGATTTTATTTTTGGGCAAAATCGAACAGCCCTAGCATGGTGGTCGGGTAGGAGACTAAATAACGCTTCAGAGTTAGGCCACATTGAATAACATACAATAACATGCATGTTGCATTAAATAACTAAATGAGTCAATATTTGAATTGCTTTGTAATATAGAAGTTAACCGTCAACATCCTTGATTTGATAGTTGTAATGTGTATATATTTGTGTTGTTTTGACTGTGGAATAAAAATCTGTAAATATAATTTAAATTAAACCTAACGAAAAAGTATTTACTGTATGAATAATTTATTTGTGTAATTTGTTCAATTAAACCTAGAAATCTTTGTCAAATTTGAACCGCTGATCCGGTTTCAATGGTTATTGGAAAAACAACGGAAAGTATTGTATATTTCCTTTGATAATCATTTCATACTGAATCATTTCACTGAGCTTGTATCATCCAGGTGATTATCCCAAAGTGCTTTAAACAATAAATCCTCTGTGGTTCTTAACATCAGCCGTAAGTCCATCACCATCAAATACAAACACAGACTGGCTGTCTACTATCATCGCAGCGTAAGAGTTCTAACAAGGCGCTTATGGACTACAGTAAAGAAGAGCCAGGCCCCCATTACACATGGCTACATTTACAAGGGTCCCTTCACCTCTCATTTCAAGATATCTGAATGAAGACGGGAGCTGTGGGGATCCACTAGTCTCCCCTTCAATTAAGCCCATTCTAAAAATAGTTTTCTGGAGTCATCTGGAGTCACTCTTGGTACTGCATTAATGACTGGAAACCTGAGACTCCAATGAGCCCCCTTTGCCGAGTCCCACTTCCTGAACAGACAGGACAATCATAGTGTAGCATCAGCCAGCTTTAACCAGGGTCAGACACCTTTACAGCATGTTCCACAGACTCTCATGCTAGCCTTTCCTTCATTTTCCTGCTGAGAATAAAGTCATTATCGGCGTGTTCTTCCTTCATTTGATTGTCTTCTATCTCAATCGCTAGGTGATGTGGTTCACCCCACCTCCAGCTCGTCCTTACCTCCTCTATCATCTCCTTCTCCTTTGCGACTGGCTTTCTTTCGGATGCGGCACTGTTGTGAATAGTCTACTACTTCTTGCCGTGCCTTGCGGCCCTCAGGCGACGGTGTGAAGAACTTTGTGAGGGCGTCGATGAGGCCCTTGGTCTTGTTGTTGAAGCGCAGGCTGCCCTGCGACAGGTCGTCATCGTCCCGCATCGAAAAAAGCAGCCGGTCGTCACCAGGGTAACCCTCGCAGGAGGAGCTGGAGGATGAGTTGGCTGAGGCCGAGCGCTTTCGCCGGCCACGCCCGCCCAGCTTCTTGAAGGGCCGCCCCGGCCTGCGGAGGAAGTGAGGAGCATGTTTATGACTGCTTATGGGACTACATAATTACTGGACAAACTCTACATATATATTCCCAATATATTTCTATCCTGATAATGATACATTACATAGAGATGAGAAATGTCAGCAAAAGAAGAAACCAGCTGGGCGCTCGTTGTAGAGAGTAGGGGCTGTTAAGCAGATACATGACACATCTTTTCTGCAGCTCAAAGAAGACACCATTAGTGGATTTCATTACCTGTTCTTGGGCCGTCCCAGCGGTGCGCTGTAGCGCCGTTTGATTTGTGCTGCCTTTTCATGTAAGAGCTTCTTTCCCTTTTTCCTGGGTTGGCAGATTTGACAAATCCACATGCCTGGGAGAGAAAGCATAAAAGCACGGGTTCATACACCCTGGGGTGGATACGACAAGACGGGCTTCAGTGCAGATCCCCACATGCTCTGGGACCTATCCAATACATTAGCACTTAATGGTGAAGCATTAGGTGCTTTGTGAGAACTCGAGACATTTTTCAGAGTGACTATAATGAGAGAAGTAAGATATGCGCTCCATCTTTCTTTCAGCTGAATTCATGGGAGGCCGTAATCAGGTGACAGGAGGAGCGGTCCTGTTATTTACCTTTGGGCATACGTGTGAGGGGAGGATCACAGCACTCCATGTGGAAGCCCCGGTCACAGGAGTCGCAGAACAACATGTTGTCCTGTAAAGTAACAAAAACACAACTTTTAAATGATTAACTAATGCTTTAGATGCGTGTCAGACAAGGTCAGCCCAATCCTTGGGCAAAACAGTATTTTTATGAAGTAAAGTATGTGTCATCAGTGTCCAATAAGATGGCTAGGATGCACTCTTTCATGCACTAAATCTAATGGCACATGAAGATGAGATTTCCACATAAATATGCACAATTTAAAAAAAATCTTGCTATTTAAAGTTGGACAGCTCTGGTTTATTGTATCACCTCTAAAAACATTTGAATAACAATGAATCCTCACTTGACAAGTAAAGAGAAAATAGTGAGATCGTGTCGATGATTAAAATAGCTCAATCCCAGGACCACGGATTTCTCTACCAGCATCTCTATGGCACTTATGCAGAGAAGAGTGTTCACAGACACTGTTGGGCTGCCAATCCGCCATATTCATGCATCCACTCACCGCATTCTTTCCTTGATCTTGACAGCTGCTGCAAGTCTTGCATTCAATGCACTGCCACCACAGAGCCTTGACTCGCGCTGTGAGCTCTGGGGAGAACTTGAGACAGGACGGGTGGCCTGAAGGTAGATAGACACGCATACACAAACAATTGCGTCAACGTCAGACTTTCTTTGCTGCCGCTGACTGACAGCTCTGACCCACTTGCATCATTGTAGGAGAAGAAAAACAGAGCTCCAAAGCCGTCCCTGAATCAAACCTGGCTGCAAAGAGTGTTGAAACATAAATGACGATCTGTCAGTGATCAGCTTGTTGCTGAGAGCAGCAAACAAGATGCTCTTGATTTCTAGGTTCCAGTCGTGGCTTTGTAGGATTGTTTCCTATTCAATAACTACTGAGTTTTATAAAAAAACAAAATTCCAAATGGATAAGCTGTAATAATTTGCAAAATTATATATCAAACTAAATATTTTGCTTCAATCCAAAATGGAATGGAATCGTGAGTCAGAGATTCCCACACCTTTTAGTTATTACCTATTCTATGCGACAGGAGTGGCAAAAGAGGAAATCTTCAAAAGAACCCAGTCGACGTGAACCGCGATGGCTGCATCCTCTGAGGGATGCGACCATCATCAGAACTGGGACACACTCATAGACTGAACTGGTGCTAAGATCTCTCACTGGTCACGAAGCGGCACTCACCGCTATTGCCACAGTCGGCGCAGGAGATGAGCTCCTCCGGCCTCTTGTCACGATTCTGCTCCTTGGTCCCCAAACAGAAGCTGCAGATGGGGATGGGCTCTGCCACCGGCTGGCAGGAGGACACAGACGGGAGAGAAAGATGAGACTGTCAGACAACTCAACAGCTTAATTGTACAAATGAAAACAACAAAGTGGCCTTGTGTGTCCTGCCATAGTGAACGACTGCTGCTGTGTGCATTAACAAGCCAACAGCGGAATGAAAACTACAATGACACCACAGAGCATGTGAACAGTGTTTCGGATAATGAAGAGCACGAGAGCTACGCTGTGACGAGATCGCTTGTATAATTAATGCAACATGTCATGCTGGAGGCTGCCATCGTGTATCAACGTCTCTGCTGACTCCTGGGTTGTTTGATCAAAAGCTGCATCTTGGTTCCCTTTGGTTGTACTGAGTTGTCTCATTCAAGTGCAACACGTCCCATTTTGACACTTATTCTGAAACATGCCATCAGACATTCGTTTCTGGTGCGGCATAAATCTTTTACCGTGTCCCTGAAAACACAAGCCAAGTCAGTACTCGGACACAGAACACATTCTCTAATACGCACACTAAACCGAAGCCAGGTTTGGGACCAGGAAAACAAAGACAGGTTAATACTTAGCATGTTGTTAGACATCAAATATGACCTGTGTCCAATAAAGCTGAAAAATCACATCCCTGAAGCACTGCAGGTGCACTTCACAGGCACAAACATGAGAGGGAGGGGTCGAGGGGCGTCTACATTTTCTGCTGCCTGAGGGGAAGTGGTGGCTTACTGCTACTGTTTATCGCCAAATATCCAACATATATAAAAAGTCGACTGTAACTATCTAACCATAAAAATCTTTATTCTACAGCTCTGATATTTACAACTCACATAAAAGTCCTGTATACAAATAAATGTTGGTGGCATTAAATGCCAAGAGAACTGTTTTTAAAATAGTGCTCTACTGTGATTTAAGGTGCCTATAAACCTCCTTTTGGCCTTTTCATATTCTATTGTTAAACAACACTGTACAGCAGTGGGTGTAATTAGGATGTTCTGACTGTGATTCAACTAAAATGTAAAACAAAATCTCCTGAAATCATTACAAACAATTATCTAAAATGCAATCTAAGGGGCGGCTGAGAGGTAGAGCGAGTCCAGAAGATTGGTGGTCGATCCCCCAGGCCACATGCATGAAGTGTTCTTGGGCAAGATAGTGAACCCCAAATGCTCTGCCATCAGTGTGTGTGAATAGAGGGGATGTAGACAAGTAGTATAAAGTGATTTGATGTAAAATGGTTAGTGCTGTCCATATTCAAAATCTCGGAGTGTCTCCTCTCCTTCCCAGACTCAGACCTCACCTGGGTTGCCAGATTGAGGACACTGATTATACATAAATGTAAGACAAGCTTTGCCAGGTCAAACATAAAAAGCACTTGAAAACACAGCTCAAGATGAGCCCAATAACACAAGCTGTGTGCCAAACGTACAATGTTGGGAAGATGTAATGTTAGCTAAAAGAGAACTTTCTTTGTTGGTCGGCCTGCAAGTTAGCTTATCTGTTAGCTACATATTTTCACTAAAATATCTCCCTAGCAATCTAACGCTAACAAAACCTGAACCCATTCATGTTTGGAACAAAATTTGAATTAAATTCTAAAAATGTATTTAAATAAACGTACAATATTATAAACATGTATTGTTGAAAATGAAAAGAAAATGCATTTCTCTCTGAGTCAACCCAATGGAGGCATGGGCGAAAAAGGGCTAGAGCTTGCTGCATGTTGAGCAATACAAAATGCTAGAGTCTTACAATATTCTATTTTGAATAGCAACCCACCCCGGTGTGATGGATAGCAGTTAGCTTGTATTAGCTTGGATCACCTCACCGGCTGCACATGAACCACAGAGTGATGCTCATGTCATTAAACTAAACCTAAACTCGTTGAACTAGTGAAGCTTGTTTTTCCTTGAGTAAACTAATGTGTGGATTCCAGTTTGATAGCTTGCTTCCATGGCTGCAGTTTGCAGGCAAATTTGTTTCCTATCTGGCAACCTGGGGTGTCAAAATGGGCAGTGGGTGGGACCACACAGGCCAAAACAAATACACAAGTTCCTGGAATGGAAATTCCAAAGTAGAACGCACGCCATTGTCGGAGAAGCCAGAATTTTCAACTTGTATGTTTGATGTTATGGTCAATGTCAGTGTGTGTTTATGATTCAGGTAAATCTATTACATATTTCTCCTTTAAAACGTATCTGGAGGGTTCAATTTTTGTTGCACAATGTCATGGAGACTAAGGAACAAAACCTGGAGCGACAGAGCGAGCTGTCCTCAAAAGCCTGCGAGTCTGCGAGAAGAGCACAAGTGATGGACACTCTAAAAGGAGCTCCAGCACTCCGTGGCAGACATGGGAAGCGACATGCATGTGACATCTGCTGCCCGACTGCTTCCACATCCTCAACTCTATGTTGGAGGAGCAAAGAGGACGCCACTGTTGAAAACAACTCACTTGACATGTGGGCTGCTGTTTGCCAGCAGGCCCATGGGAAACTCTCAGACGCAGCTCAAGAGTGTTGCCATTTGGCCAGCGTCTCCTATGTGTCGGCACAAAACCTGGTAACGTGGTAGCATCATGCTGTGGGATCCTTCTCTACAGAGCACCACTGAAAGGAGTGACTAACATGGCTGCAGCGAAAGACAGAACTACCACATGGGAGAAAACACGTGGCCAAACACAAAGCCAAAGCCTAAAACCAACAACGTCCTGGAGTAGAGCAGTCCCGTGTCCAAACATTAATCCAATTCAGAACTTGTGGCAGGACTCTAAAAAATGCTGTTCACTCCCAATCCTACTGAAACTAGGCAGAACATGAGCTGTGTCACAGCACTCGCAACTCAACTTAGAACTGACTGTGAATAAACACTAAGTGCCTTCTGTGTTTCATTCACATCGTCTTTCAGAGCTTTTATCTCAAGTTGACACATCTTTTTGTGTTCATTAGAGTCAAAAAAGCCTCATTATTATTATTACTCATTATTCAAAATTGTAACACAATAAATGATCTAAAAAAGCCCAGGGAAGATCAACACTTTCACAGACAAAATATAACCAAGTCATTTTTACTGACTGAACTATGAAGAACACAATTTGTCATTTGACAATTTTGAGCTGCTGATTCAATTAACAAACCTTATGAGGCTGATTGTGGTATCTAAAATCATATTATTAAATTTCATTTGCGCTATCAGTTGCACCACAGCCACTAACTAAAATGAAATACATTTGTATTTTCCCTCAACAAACCCTCATAATAACTAGATCAATAAGCCTACCATAAAGTTACAGGGTAGCAGACAAAAATAATTGATTTTTTAAAGAATATTTGACACTTCCCTGGTGTCCACGATAAATACACCGAGCATGTATATGTGCATTTACTAATCTGTTTTATATAATTGTGAAATCAGGTAATCACAAAAAAACATTCCTGTATTATTTTAAATCAGGCAGTAGTTTTTTGCAAACTAAAGTGATTTTTAAGTCCCTCATAATATTATCCCTATATATGATTAGCCCGGAAATGAAAAATTTGTTAAACTCAATTTGTTTTTTTTTTATCCTGATCCGCCGTAAAATCTTATGTTGTTCGATCACTAAACATAACACAAAATCACACTACTGCTATTATGACTACTAATAATGACATGGACAGGCCGTAAACAACCCAAGAACCCACCGCGATCGTATTGGTCTCACTACAGAGAAGATCTCCAAACTTGAATGCACAGAGCTGCAGAGAGCTGGTGAGCAGCAGGTCTGGGCAGGGAGTAGACAGGGACAAGAGCTTGATTTATAGGGTTCATTTCATTCTGACTGTGGCTCCTTCCAACACCCCGCTACACCTCTACCCACCCACCTAACACCACAGGGACAGAGGGAGCAAGAGAAACAAAAGGTACGGAGTGAGAGAGTAAAGGAAGAAGAGGTAAAGAGAGGAGGCCTGTTCAGAATGAGGAGTGAACAGAGGGGAGGAGAAGAGCAGACACGCAGAGAGCAAAGAGGAGGATACAGTTTTACTGGAAGATAAATGTCTGTCTGAAACCATTTCAATTCTCACAGGGTATATGAAATGGTGACTATTTCAAAACAAACCATTAATGATGGCCTGAGTACACAATGGAAATACTGGGCTACAAAACAAACCAACAAAGTCACTACATGGAAATGGAAGTTGGCGGCAAAGGAAAAAATATGTGAAAAAAAGACAGAGTGAGGACAAAAATAAGAATCCAGAGGGCAGGAGAGAGCGAAGGAAATGGGAAGTGTTAGAGAAAACTGTGCAGCACAGTCCTCCGAGCAGCCTGCGTGTGACCAACACCTCAATCATTCCTGACGCTTAACCCTTTCCCCGCCGGAGGAGGTCAACTGCTCCCATTCGCCCCGTCAGCGCTCGAGTAAACACGAGCCGAGAGCGAGCGGGCGTTGCCTTCCACACACAGGCATCCTGTATAGTGACGCGTGTTACAGTGAGGCTTCACTTACTGGTTGCCACTGTAAATTAATCCCCAACAGATAGTAAAAATTGAAAAGCTAATCCTCCTGCCATGACGGGGATATTGGAACGGTGAAACACAATCCTCAAATTCCTCCTGAGAGCGGTTTTTCCTCGCGTTTCAGCCTTTTCTCCCGTAGCCAGCGCTGACTGCCAGGACTGCTTTTACACCACAATATCGCTGGAGAAAATTCTAGTGTTAAGTGTCATGGACGAGTTTCGACTTAAGACGTATGTATGTGGATGCGAGTGAGTCTATTTTAAGCCTGAGTGTTGCTGCTTTGGCATGTGCTGCCCCCCCCCCCCCCCCCCTAAGGAGCGTTCAGAAACAAACCGCTGTTCTGAGCCAAAACGACACGCCTTGTGGCAACGGTTAGTAACTAGCTGCAACTACTGAGTGGACTTGAAATGCAATACAAACATGTCTTACAAGTTCCAGGTTCCTCTATAAATAGACAGGTGAAGGTACCCCAGCCTGAACCAGCTGACACACCCGATCCTGTTTCAGGGATCACAACATTGACACTCCATCTTCATTATTTTCCAGTGTTCTTAGTTTGGTCAATTCTAGAGGCAACATGCTGCGTCTTCTGAAACCTTGTACAGAGACATCTTTGGTTAAAGAAAACAACTAGTAGTGGCCCTGTCCCCATTGTATAAATTGGCTTCTGCTGTCCAAAGACAGAGGGCAGGAGAGTGAGAATGGAACGAGAGGATAATGGAGGAAGGCTGGAAAAAGAGGGGGAGAAAGGATAAAAGGCAGTAGGGGGAAAGAGAAAGGAAAAGCATTGCTGTTGTCCTTGTCTCGTCTCAAGTCAAGGATCTCATTAACATGGGAGCCCGGTCTCAGCAACCCCCACCAGCACACTTCCCTCGTGGCCGCCTCCACCTCGAACACAACCTCATTGATCACTGTTACAGGGCACACCGTGCAAGCAGAGACGTTTGTACTTGTAGTCATTGGATGCACTACATCCAAATCGTCACGAGACACACTACAACACGTCATTGTCACATTTCCATACAAACGTACACTCACAGACGTCCAAGTGACAGATAAACTTGACTTTGCAAATGAGAATTCCCTGTAGCCTGGAAACGGCCTAAAAGTAAGTGGCCTACATTTTCATGTGACAATTACAACGGCCCTAAGACGACTGCGTTGTGCCAACGTGCCCTCCTTCCAGCCAAGCATCACCCTCCATTAGCGCCGAGGTTAGCCAGGGAGCACAAAGCTAAATCACTGCATCAAACGGAGTGCGGCTGGCCGTGCTCCAGCAGTAACTTCCACAGCTGCTCAACACATTGGCTCTATTTGTGGGGCGGTGAGGTTAGCCATACGCAAGGCCTCACACAGACGCACAGCTACACTTCCCATGCCAAATGCCATTCACATCAAAGTCACTGGTGAGCTGGAGGTAAGTGCTGCCCCTGGGCGCCGACACTACCGCTGATGCTCCGTCTCTCTGGGATTCCTATCTGCCCCTGAAATTAAACATGTTATTTCCTGGGAGGGGAAGCCCATCATCCCGGGAAATAGACTTCTTCATAATGAAGTTCACACACAGTCTCAACACATTCAGCATATTTCAAGCAACACTAAATGTAAGTAGGAGAAATATGAATACAGCTATGGGTTCCCAACCTGACATTGCACTATTTGGTGGAATTAATAACTATTATAGTGAAAGAGCTCCATTTGCATTAGTCAACATTAATGAGCGGTGGAGTCCTACTTTTTCTGTGTGCTCTCTAGCGGAGCAGAGGTGCTAGTGAAAAGGCAGGAGGCGACATGTGCTGACGATCAACAGGTCACAAATTTTGACAGAGAAAACCGAACTAAACTTCGACACTTCTGAAATAACCAATGAAGTTACGCTGCTGTTCCTCGTGTGTAAAAATGGCACGGCATCTCTCAGACAGCAGCTCTGCTTTACTCACTATGTTCACATTTCAGAGAATGTACCATAATTAATAGTTGCCTCATTAATAGCCTATTACTTCAACCACTCATCTACTATTAATCAGGATGTTAATTTTTATGACTCAACCGTTCTGTGGTGACTGTGGATGTAATACAGGCATCTCTAATGCACAAGTTGAAGAAGTTGACAGGATTGCATTTCACAGGGATTTTGACGTAAATGAAAGAAGGGAGCCAAGCCGACTCCTGAGGAGGAAGAGGACCTAAACAAGAGGTCAAAGAGGACCCAGAAGAAGATCTTTTGCATGCATCTTGAACTTGGCTTTTGCTGCAAAGAATGACATCGTCTGTAATCTGCCTGCTGCCTCATGGAAGCAATATGAGACTATTTTTGTTGAATGAGAAAACCGACTCGCAGCGTCTGTTCCTCATTGTTCTGCAGCCAATAGGGTCAAATTTTAACATCTTTGCTGAAAACAGATGATGGCTAGCGTTAGGAAGGGTCACCTGACTTATCTTTTCAGCCACAGACAGTTTTTCTCATAATAACGTTGAGAAGATGAACTGGTGGTCCAGATGAACAGGGTTGACAGTGAGGACCATGGGTTGTCTTGAGTCACTCAGGACATTGTTCCTGGCGCTTTTAAATGTAATGTTTCACTACTTTGAGAAACACTAATTCCAATTCCACAACTGTATTTCAGGTGGCAGCACAATTTTCAGAGGCAAGTTTACATGACACAAAAATCCCACACATCATTGTCTGAATTGACCCTCTAGATAAAGTAATGCTTGGCGGTTTTGTTCCACCTCTCTGTGTACTGCTGTGAGAACTGGGGCTGTGGTAGCTGCACGGCATGAGCTGGTGCCATCACAGAGCTGGAACGAGCTCTTCCAACTTAAGGCACTTGTGGGTCAACTGAGGCCAGGGCCCTGGCAGAATGGAAACAACAGATGCCTGTCGAGAAAATGGAGGCAGAAATAAATTATTTCTACAAGCTTCACTTCCTTGAAAAACGGATAAGTCCAAAATCTGAAATTGAAGTTGACTATAGATTCACGGGGCACCATGTCACTGGACACGACTAAGTCATTTTCCCAGGCTTCCTGTGATGTGATGGTAACCCTGACAAAGTGTCCATCCATACAGCACATCTTCTGTGACAACACCACATGATGGAGCAGCAGGGGAAGGGACAAGAGAGGCAAAGGACAAAGAAGAAGGATGCACCTAAGACATATAATCGACGTCTGAGATCATTTTGCATTCACTGTCCTCTCAATGACGAGACTTGATGTCTGGTGCCAACCCAGCACAGGTAATATGTGTGATGTTAGGACAGGTGGGGTCAACCCAATGCTGGAAAAGTTGAATGAATTACATTGCAGTAGATAAATATATAAATTAGAGTTCATGATAATCAATGCCTAATAAAACAGCTTTACAACCAGCACCAGAAAAAGGAACCAATAGCTGCTGGGTGCTTAGCCCGTTACAGGGTGAGTGGGACATTTTGGATCACAACGACCACAACACTGTGCAAGTAGAAAACGTGAACGTGTGTGTTCACAGGCCACTTTTTTCACACGTCCTCGCCGTGACACTGCACGACGACATCAAGACCTCTGGTTCACCCCGCTCCAGCTGTTGAGGAGGGGGCAACCGCGGGGCAGGGAGATTGCTCTCGCCTATTATGACGGGATGAACATCATACACACACACCCACCCAACTATATCATCATACGGTTATACACACAAAGACTCAGCGTCAAGCCCATCCCACCTAATGGCCGTAGCCTCATACTGCTAACGGGCGCTCAGGGAGGCAATGAGGTTTGCCATCTATATATCTATGACCCCTGGTTGACTTGGCTCCCCCATTCACCTCCCCCTTCATGACCTGGCAATGGCACCCGATTAGGGTGAGAGGGGGGAGACAGAACAGGGGTCTGGGATCCCGTTTGAATGGAACGCTCTGACACAAACATCAGCGTGTTGAGTACACAAATCTCCCCGCAAATGGGGTCAAAGCCAGTCCTTACCCATTTGTTTTTATTCCCCCCCCCTCGCACACACTCTCTGCTGCCTTTCCAGGGAAATCATAACTGTTAGCAATCATGCAGGGCAATATGGCGATGATGCGCCAGTGGAAGAGTAGGAGAACGGAGGAGAGTGATCATGCAATGCCTACTCCGTCTCTCGTACACACAGTTTCCATCTCTTTGACGCATATGCCACTCGCACTGCCACAGACTAACATATACATCAAATACAATAACAGTCCCTTGCAAAACACACAATCGAGCAGCAATGAGGTTGCCTCCTCTGGAGAGATATATGACAGCAACATCACAAGAAGAAACCGAGAATAAGAGTAAACATGCTTGTGTGAGTGGCAGACACAAATCTCAATTTCCTCAGTGCAGCAGCTTCTCCATGCCTCATCTAAAGATGGCACTCAAAAACAACAACACCTCCCTATGTCACACATTTAATTCATAACGATTTCACTGATGCATGATGAACAGGATAGCCTCTCTTTTTTTGAGCAAAATTGCATCTTCAAATGTGTTAATATTTAGTTTGAATTAACAGAATTAGCTTGAGTGCAATATGAAGTTGCATGTATTCAGCTGTGTATAAACAAATCGTTTCACACTGAGGTATGCATTACTTTGTTTGTACATTTATGGTGTGTGGGTCAGTGTAGCAGGCTGATCGGTAGCTGAGTCAGAGAGAAAGAGGAGGTTGATGTCGTCTTAGGAGTGGGCCATCTGCAGCCAAGCAGGTCACTGTGTTAGGCAGACCCCATGTGACTCCAGCCTGCTCTCTAGGCTAATCCTACTTTGTGTGTGAGTATGTACGTGTATGGGCATCTTTACCAGGAGCTTCTGTAGTACAGACTTGTACACACCCACACTGAGTCCAGATAAAGCCAGGAGACACTCAAAGTGCTGTTTGTGGCTGATTTAGTGTCCTCCAAATCTGATATATCTGATCTGATAGCCTGAGTGACATGAGTCAATGATGGGCCACGAGGCTGGCACTGTAGTTCTAACAAGTGTATTTACATTCGGGTTGTTCGAATGCATGTTTGCACATCTGTGGGCATCTGGAGTGGAGGATTTATGGCATGCAAACTGTGTCAGAATGCACTCAGTTTCTGTTTACGTCGTTAAGTCACTTCCCGTGTCCCTCTCTGTGCATGCTGTTGTATAGTATTGTATGCAAGTTTGTGTGTGTGTACACATGTCCCTGGCCCTTAGAAACAGAGGTTAGCAGCCGGCTGCTCTCTGATCAGGTTACAAAAGTGGGTGTGTTCCTCTCTCCTCTGTCGCCTGCATGTCTGCCTCTCCCTCTCTCTAACTCATTCTGTCTCTCTTGCTTTCTTCTCCCTCCATTTCTCTGCCTCTCTCTCCCTTTCTGGTTAAGGAGGCCTGGAGCTTGCGTCATCCAGGCCTCTTCCTTTGGCACCACAACAGACCATCTCTCTCTCACTTGTCTTCCTCCCCTTCCCTTTCTTTCTTTCCCTCTCTTTCCTTCTTTCACCCATCTCCTGACAGGGAGCAGCACTGCAGCTGGTCCACACTCCCCACAGGAGGCTGGGAGCCATGTGACTCTCTTCCCTGACCTAATCCTCTGCTGAAAACTGGCCTTGTACCAGCATCACTTTCTAACATGTATTCTGACCTGATACCCCTGTTCTCCCTAACACAAAATGATAACGATATCTGGTGTGAACGACTATATGCTGGATGAAATGTCACAACTTCCTGCAGTCAAAGACCATACTCTGCTGTAGCAAATTACAGTCCTGTAGGCCAATGACCAATTTGAGCAAGCACAGAAAATGCAGCGCCAACGTCTCAGGTATTGCCAGCTGATAGACCTGGACTAATCAGTGCATGCAGCAGCTATTTGGTAAGTCTAATAAATGTTATGGGGATTGTAAAAAGACCCAGAAAAGACTTTTTCTGTTACTTCTGAGCAGTCACTTTCTTTCTGTTGCCTCACAAAGTTTTAACTGACGAGCACGTCAGAATTCTACTCACAACATCATCAACTGCAGTTGTCTCAACAGGATATCCGTGATCTTATCACATGTCATACATGTGATGCCAACAGACCAAAGTGCTTTTTACATTACCTTTTGCTACCAACAGCAACATTCAAAAGAGAACTGTTTTGACTGGTGAATAATTCCCATACAAGTGTTTACTTTGTAATGTTACTTATAAATGTGTGTACGCTTACAGAAGATGCACCAGCTTTACATGTTTTTTTGTGACACGTGTACATGCAGAGAAATTACCTTGTCTTTCTCGTGGGGCAACAACTGGACAGGTGGCAGTGATTCCAGAGAAACCGTCCCGGTCCCGTCATCCAGGCAGCTGCTGCGGCTGATTAGCTGAAACAGGGGACCCTGCTTGACCACACGTCCATGGGCCACGGCCCTCTTCAGGGCCACCCTCAGCTGCTGGTGGAAGATGCCAGGCCCCATGGAGCCACTGCCTGACAAGTAGGCCGCCACATCAGCCTGGCACTTAAGAAAGCGCTCAATGTTCTTTAAGCTGGAGCCGCCAGGCTCGTGAAGCCCCTCCAGTGCCCGTTTGATCAACTTGTTCCAGTCGAGTCCCGGTTTCTTCCCCGAATGAGAATGAGAATGCGAGTGGGAATGGGAATGTGAATGGGAATGGGCATGGAAATGGGAATGAGAATGAGAATGAGAACTACCACCGCCACTGCTGCTGCTGCTGCTGCTGCTGCCGCTGCCTCCTCCTCCACCTCCTCCCCCTCCTCCAGAGCTGGAACTACCTTTGGGCTTGGGCAGAGCCAAGCGCCCTGGGTTATCAGGGTCCTTGTAGGAGTTGAGACCTTTGTTGGTAACCTTAAGGATGGTGCCATCCTTGACGCTGAGCTCCAACTGCTCCAGAACCGTTTTGCGGTCCAAGCTATGGGACATAGAGACAGCATTGCAAATGCGCTCCTCTGATGGCCGCTGCTTCTGCTTCTTCACCTTCTTGATGGCCTCTAGGATCCACTGGGTGTACATTGGGTTGGCCAGTTTCACCATGGTTGTGGTCTGGGTGGGTGCAGGGACCCTGAGGCCTTACCGCAATGACCACACACAAAAAGGGATTGTAAGCCAAGGAAACACCTGGCCTGCGCCGTAGCGCCGCCTCCTCTTCCTCTTTGCCCTCTGCCTGCGTACTATCCCTTGTCCTGGGGTCGCACAGAGAGTCCCTCAGAAGCTGAGTATGAGCAGCACGGTAATGAGAAGCTGACCATAGCACAAACCCCCTGAGCCAACTCTCCACCCCGTAAAATGTAGTCCACCCTCACCCAGCCAGGTGAATGTCCCTGGCAAGAACCAGGGAAAGTGGAGGAAGTAGCAGGTCTATTAGCAACTTAAACTCCAAAAGCACACGGTGTAGGGTAGAGTAGATCTTGGCAATAAGAGCTTTCAAAAAATAGGGTGTTTCTAACTTTGCCCGTCACAAAATACCTATAGTCGGACAATAAAATCTGCTCAGTCAGTTTGCAGCTACGGGCAACCAGCCAATCCTCAATACGAGTTGTGAAAGATGATCATGGTCGCCAGGACATGAAATTAGTGTTTCGATGATAAAAAGGTGAAGGCAATACAGTAAATATTTTTTCTGTAGATTATAACATTCCACAAGTTCCACCAAGCTTCCACGTTTCCTCTTCTTTCCCTCTCTTGCCGTCTTTTACTCTTCCAGCAGTCTGGGCATCTCAGCTCTGGGACGGAACAGATATCTCACCCCAGGGAGCAGCCACGACTGATCACCTTCATGCCTATTGCACTTCGGTAGCTGACAAACCCTGCACAGGAAAACACAAAAACACACAGAGACAAAGGGTTAGCGCAGAAAAATGTGTCACCTTTTCATAACATTGGAAAAAAATATGGCAACAAAGTTTAGTCTTAAAAGGATTTGTGAGTTTGAGAGTAGAACACCTTGGGAAGGGTACAGCTTCATAACTTGCAGTAAAACACCATAGTGCGCCTTCACACGTGTATCAACAAAGATGTAAGAAAGCACCAGGAGGTTTAGCCATGCACAACTAACAACGGGGAAATGATGGAGAGGAGGAATCACTTCGCTGACACCAGTTATCCCACAGTTTACTTATCATTTTTGTGAGCGACGATACGCTTGTCATCACAGCCCAAACCACAGCCAGGGTACAAGTATCGATAACAAACAGATAAAAGTTATGATCGTAACCTCTAACAACCCCAAGAAACGGCACAGATGTGACACCGTGATGGCAATGATGGGGCATGAAAGAGTGAACAACATGATCCTAAAAACTGCACTAGCAAGTGGACCATTTGGTTGCTATGGTAAACATGATACAGTCAAAACACAGACTGTTAGCAAACATTAGCTGGGAGGCTAGCTAAAAAGCAACGGTTAATCTATTGCCGCATTGCCAAACTGTCTCCCACGGTGCTGTTTACTCTCGCTGGTGTAATATTGGAAAGCGATGTGTCTCACAACAAACCTTCCCGCTAACTGCTGTTGTTTAGCGGGCTAACGTTAGGAGCTAGCCAACGAGCTAACGTTACGATTATGTTACTAACGTTAGTCGCTAACCCGAAACGTAAACAGCATGAAACGAGGGGCTAGCCAGCGCTCCGGCTACGAAAACACAACGTTTCCCCCTTCGAACGAGATTTCAGGGACTACTAACCATCACACCGCGGCAAACACAGCAAATTATCTCATTTTGAATGTCATTCAGATATTAACGTGAGATCGCGGCCTTGTAAAAGGCACAATGCAACTTGCAGACGGCCATCTCGGCTAGTGGGTAAGTGCAAAAAATAAGACATCACAGCCGTGGATTCTGCAGTACTACATGTTCTCCGGCCTCCTTCTCAGTCTTTGGTGTGGGTGAGGAGCCCCTGCCCGCTCAGACGCGTCCCTACAAGCAGTCCCCACCTCGCTGACTTCCTCCCTCCACCAACCACCCTCCCACGTAACGCCACAGCCTGCGGTGCGGTGAAGACAAGGCCGCTGGAGCGGAGTAGCTAGGCCTCGGCTCCCCCCTTCGTACCCCCCACCCACCTCCGCGATGATCATCCCTTCGTACCCCTCTCTCCCTCTACCTCTCGCGGTTCCCCAGAAAGCCCGAGCTGGCCCGGTTCTGGTTTCCGAGGGAAGCTCGTGTAAAGCAGACCGTGTAAAAAATCTCACGTTCCCCCATCCGGCTTCCGCTGCTACTCACCGGAATTTCGTGTCGAGCCGCCGAGGAGAAGGTGCCAAAACCGTGCGAAACGGAGACAACAACAAGCCTAAAAATGCAGCCATAGAGCAGGGGTTCTAGAGCCGACGCCATCTTTGAGTGGAACAGGAGCACGGCTGGTGGGGGAGGGGGGAACACTGAACAGCCAGGCAGGGCCAAGGGACCGTCTGCATGGTGCGAGGCGAAGATCCAGGGGAAGAAAAATTCACTGCAAGGCGCGGGGGGCGGCGGCGCTGTGCTGTTGCTATGAGAGGGGTGTGGATATTGCTTGAGCACATGAAATGGAAGAAAGGGACAGATGGTGGTGGTGTTGGAGGGAGAAAAAAAAATAAAAAGAGAGGATAGGTGTTCTTGCACTCTGCTGTACTACAGCTAGGCCTACATCGGGGGGATGCAAGGGAACGTCTGCATTTTGCCCAGCGGTAGTAAAAAAAAAAAAAAAAAATCAAATAAATAAAATCAAAGCCAATGAGCGCGCCTTAACGTTAGAGGGTATTTAAAGATCAAAGTGAGACATCCCTCCACACTGCAGTCTATTGTAGCAGCTGTGTGTGTGTGAATGTGATTTTAGGCTAAAGATGGGAACAGAGCCACACAGATCCAGTCCCCCAGAGACGATCAGATGTTTCAGTGCAGCTATCTGGAGTATTACAGTACATGCTAAAGCATGTTATTATCTGTCTGTGCAGAGCAGTCTGCTAATGCATTGCTCATCAGACTGTGAAACAGAGTATTATCTTTCCACCAAAGAAAACGATTATCTAAACTGTCTGCAGCCAATCCTGTTACATTTCATGAAATGACAGCTGACTCCGACACCTTTTCCTGTTCATTTATATTTTGGGAGAAAGGAGTTTTTTCCTTTACATCTCTCAGTGCAACATAAACTGCATCACCTGGTGACAGATGGAAGCAGAATGTCAAGGTTTCACATCCGAATCGGCAGTACGCTTAATATGAGTTACAGATACTTATTAAGCCTAACATATGTGGAAGAATACAATTAAAAAAACTACAGTGTTAAAGGTGAGACTTTTCACACACAAAGTTCTGCACAGGGATCACATGTTGTCCCGAATTTGTAAAATCCGCCTCGGGGAAATGTGAAGAAGTTAAGCACAGCCCTCTTATTCAGCTGAAAAACAATCAATAGAGGAAAACTGATTTTACTGCTTCAATTTCATGATCATAGTGATACAGAGGCACTTGTGTTGGTGAGCTGGCAGCAATCTTCCTTTTCTATTACAGGCTAATGCTGAAAGCCCCCTGGATGGAAATTAAATTATCTTCAGCTTTGTGTAAAATGATGTATACAGCAGTCCTCGGAGACAGATTGTATGGGGAGCAATTAGACCGGAGGTTTTCCCATGTTACAAGTGTCTTGCGAGAGGGTGAACTTGTGTCGGCACAGTGGTGATCAAATAAAACTGGTAAGGTCACACTTTACTTGCTGTTTGCATTGCACTTCACCAGGGACGGATAAATCACATTCCAACGACAAGGCGCTAATTATAATTAACGGCGGTGTTATTACACAGATAAATAGTGTGAAACGTTAACACATGGGCGGCTATTAGTACGCCTCCTGAGGACACACATATTACATTAGTGTGTACAGTATAGGCCAGCCAGCAGATGGACAATACTCAGGAGAAGCTTGCCGCACCTATCCTTTCCAGACATGAATAAATAATGTTGTGTGCCATGATCTACAGCAGAGGCCATGTTCACTGATACCCAACGACAGAAACAAACTGACTGGTGGGGCGTGAGGGTGGAGGAGTGGGGAGGCATTTCATCATCACTGAGATCCTCATCCTCAAAGGTGACTGAGATTTTGCTGTATGGGCACCTCAGTGGAACTCCCTGCCTGAGAATCTCAGACAAGCTCAATCAGTTTCATCTTTTACGGCTCTTCTCAAAACTCATTTTTATGTAAAAGCTTTCTTGTGGTAGTTGTATTATTTTTAACACATTGCTCTCCTCCGTTTGCTCTTTTTTTGTTTTTGTTAGTACTTATTATACTGTCTACAATATTTTTGTATGTCATTTTTTAATTATGTTTTATTCTGTTCTGTGAAGCACTTTGTAATCCTGTTTCAAAAAGTGCTATACAAATAAAGTTTATTATGATTATTATTATGATTATGATTATTGTTATGTTATTATTATTATTATTGTGATCAGATGTCAGAAAAATGGTGGCAGAGGCTCAACTTGAAGATTTGACTTATTCAAGATGCCAACTTCTACAGTAATTGGAGGAATGAGGGCAGGCATGTATACGGAGGGTATACGAATGAACTCACCTCATACGAATGAACTCACCAGGCTCATTCTTACACATACTTGATTGTGCACAACATAAAAGTAATGCATGCAGAATAAAAGTATTTTCAAATGAGGAAAACAGAGCTGGAACAATGGTTGACATAAACGGGCAACAATCAGGTTTAATGCTTAATCGTTTAAAGGAATAGTTTAGCGCTTTGGAGATAAGCTTATTGGCTGTTTTGCCAAGAGTTAGTTGAGTGGATCGGTTCCCCTCTCATTTACCAGCAGCTGGTTAGCAGCTTAACATGAAGATGGGAAGCAGGAGGAAACAGCTAACTACCATAACATTTGCATACCAGCACATAAAACTGAAACAGTTGTTAAAATAACTATACAAACCATACTTTAAACATTAGTTAACACAAGTGATTCAATGTATTCACACTGACTCAACAGATAGAAAAGCATTGGATTAAATGTGACACTTTATATTGAATTTATATGGTCAAATTAGATGGGACATGGCAGTTTACGTTTACATTGCGTTGTTGTTGTACGCATAAATGCACTGTTTATAGTTAAATTTGCACTTTTATCGCACTATTATTGTTGTCGTTTTTACTTATGTCACATGCTGACAATAAACATACATACATAGTATTTATATAAAATTGTCTATTTATACTCTTTGTATATAATCCCCCTAAACTGCTGACTTACCTGTATTTAATTATTTATTAATAACCTTACACTGTTGTACATAATACATCTCTTTTGCCTACTTAACTGCACAGAAACACTACTCAAATAGTACTTTGGAATCTAAATGTTTTTAAATGCTTTTAAATGCTTCTTTTGCACTTCTGGTTAGACGTCAACTGCATTTCATTGGTTCTGTACTCTGCTAGTGACAATAAAGTTGAATCTAATCTAATCTAATAAACCCTTTGAACTGAATTGAATTAAATCAAATATTTTTTTTTGTGTAAAGGAGAATCTATCCTATTTTAAAACATCCGTGTCCCAAATATGAACAGTTTGTGATCCTTTATGGCTAAAAGAAAAAAAAAAAGAACAATTAGCATTGGGTGATTCATCTCCCCCTCCCCCAAGAGGATGTTTGGTTTGAGACCCTTGGCTTGTACTCTATCTTTGGTGGAGAAAAGGAGACACGTAATCCTTAGCTTCCTTTCATCCTCGTAATCCGTCCTCTTTTAATTTCGATTCTCTGAGCATCCACCTGCTAGGGGCCCTGAGCCCCAGCACCAGTGTCCACCTGCCCCCGGCAACCCTCCCCTCTCCGACACACACACACACACACACACACACACACATCCCATCCACCTGATGCACAGCAGCACCTCCTGCTCTCCAGGCCTGCTGTCGGGCCTGCTGGCTCTTGCTCTGCTCCACTTCTTCCTGCCTCCGGTACAAAAGCTGGACCTTTGCCAAGCCCACTAAACGTATGGCAACAAAACATTTTAATGCTGCAATTATCATGCTTGTTTAGTTGTTGTTGCTGTTGATTTTTTTTGTGACCACATTTTGAAGTGTGAACTGGCCAGTTTCCAAGCGGCCTATGAATATGTTTTGCTTTAGTTTTCATTCTAAATCCTCCCACTGTGAAGTGTACTTATAGGATCTGATTGATTGCCTGTTTAAGTTCAGTAAATGACGATGTTTACATATTGAGTCCAGCTGAGGGGCATTTTCTAAGCAAGCGAGGCCCACCTGACACATAACTTATTCCATATTAACCCCCACTGAATCCTTTGGCTGCTCCCGTACAGCGTAAAAGGCAGGTGTATATCGTGTGAATTCATGGGAACTGGAAAATAAGATATTATCTAACAGAAGTGACTCAGCTGAAAAGGAAAAGGGGAAATGTGTCCCCTCTAGCTGATGCCTCTTACTTTGTAAACAAAACAAGCACATCTGACTTGAGTGGAGCTGTGAGTAAGCAGCAGTCAATCTGTGCCGCCACCCGTGCAGACGGCATTTCTGAGTTCCTGTTTGTTCGGGTGATGACTGGAGTGCTGCGCTCAGATAGCCAGGCAGCGTCCAGGACTGCTTTTTTTGTCCGTGTGAAACTAGCAAGCTTCCTGCTGTGGCTGGCTGGCTGCCAAGTCCCCAAACCACTACCACCACCACAACCACCACCACCCCCAACCCAAACTCTAACTCCAAACCCCTCCCATCCTGAAAAGCGCTGAAACATACAACGGAAATTTCCAGGGCTTGTCCGCCCAAGAGCGTGCCCCCACCCGTCCAGTGACCCCCACCACCATCCAAACCCCTCCTCCCTCCCTGTGGCCCCTGCTCCCTCCCCTGCCTTGAAACCAAAGGGCCAGAGCAGCTGGAAGGTGAAGTGTAGCTTGTCGGCTGCTGAGCTGCCAGACACCTCATGTGCTCCCTCCAACTCCTCCTGTCTGAAATCTCCCTCCAAACATGAGCTCCCTCACTTGAACCCAGGAGTGCTTAGGAGTGCCACAGAGTACACTTGTACGCCAGGCATTAGCGGCGGAGAGTCAGGGAGGGAAAAGTGAAGAACAACTCTGTTTGACAAATCAATTGTCCTGGTGTGGTTAACAGTCGTTTTAAGTGTATGTACAGCTCAAGTGGCCTCTGACAAGGCCATTAAGATGCAAAAACTAGCTCTGACTTTAACACCATTAAGTACAGCAGAGGAGGAATGAGTCACAGTAATCAATAGCGCTCAAGCGCGAAAAACCCTGACACGTCTATTTCTGTAGTTTCTCCGTTTTAAAGGCAAGAGTCATCAGGTGGCTGTATTTAACCCGGTAGGCGCCTTGAGATCAAGTGAGACCTCATAGTCAGACTCAATGCAACCTGCATACAACATGCATACAGCCAGAGAGCCAACAAACAACAATACAATATATGTCAGGTTCAGGTGTTTTTTTATGGTGTCATATGACAGCAGAAGTTATATCAGGACACTTAAAACATTGAGCAGGACTAGAATACCCTCATGATTTTCAGAATGATTCCATTCCAACATCACCAGGAGCAACAGTGGCGAGAAAAAGCTGCCTTAATAGGCTTTTAGGCAGAAACCTCCAGCAGACCAGGCCCTTGGGTTCCATCTGCATTTGGTGTTGGTAGTAGGGATCGGCTCCGGCCCCCCTCCGTGACCCTGAACACATGAAGGAGGTGGTGACCAATAATGGATGGCTAGTTGAGTGTTTCATACTGTAACATTGAAATGAGAGAAGGAGTAGGTAGGTAGGAAGCTTTCAGAACATGAAGGTGAATGTCATCAGACAATTTTTCATTTGACAGGAAATCCAACCAACTTCATATCATGGAAATTAGGATACAGTGCTGTACAGCGATGAGTACAAAATGTGTCATTCACTCGTGAAAGCGCCACACACTGCTTAAATGGTGACTCCTGTATTTTTCAACTTGAACCATAGACTGTTACCATCCATACACTATCTATTGACAGTGGATGTAATCATTGTGGCATCACCTGTTGGTTTGTAGACTACAGTTTTTGAGCCTCAAGTTTAACATTTTGGCCGTCGCCTTCTTGGAATTTTTGCAACCAGTGCACAACCAGAAACCAGATGGATCCAGATCCAGTAAGGTTTCTGCTTGGAGTGCCACTCCGCTGCTTGTGAGCCCCAGATCCACCCGTCGCTCCTCCACAGTTCAAATATGGTCACTTGCTTCACTGGTTGCAAATATTCTGACATGGCGAGATGGCGATGGCCAAAAGGCTGAACTTGAGACTCCAAAACCAGGTCCACAAACCAACGGGTGACTAGGTCCACTACAGTCCATTTAGCACACAAATAGGAGAGTTCTATCGATCCTCATTTAACCTGGCATTAAAAGGGAATAAGCAAATGAAATGGCAAATTTGGATAATATTTGATCTTTTTTCCATTTTGGATTGTAGGATTTCAAGTTTGCTCCATCTGTGGTTGTCCCGCCGCCAGCACATCCCCACTCTTTTTGTAGTCCTTATCACGTCTCTGGTCACACTAGCCATTGCTTTGCTTTATTTCTCACCAATGCTGCATATGATAGCCTGGCAGCTGACATCCTGTGGTTATATCTCAAGGCAATACCAGCAGCAGTTGGAAGGGAAAATACCTACAAACAAACCAGACAAGTCAAGACAGCGAAGAAGGAAAACAGGGAGTGAACACACAATCAAAATACTGTTTTGGATGATGGAAGATGGGAAGGAGGATAATTAAAAGACGACCACGGCCTTGCATTTTTAGTTTCCATCCGTTCTGTATAGTCTTGTTGTGTCTACCCTGCTTAAACAGCATCAAAGCACTTTGTCTTATGAGTGAAACAGTTGCACCACAGCAACCATATCACATGATGCCTTGTTTGGCTGTTTAGTATTAGGCAGACCTCCCACATCACAGACTCCTTCCCAAGTCCAAGCCTCAGAGTTTTTTGGAGTATGGGGGCTCTAACCCTGTTTGCAGAGCAGGATGCACCAGACAACAATGCAGCCTCAAGGACTCGCTCATACACACATTCCTGTGGCCCTGGTGGTGGTGGTGGTGGGGGGACTTAACCTCTGGAGCTCAGCAGGCTTTGTCTACCACCCCCCTCCTCCACCTCCGGCCCTCCCAACCACACCCCCCACTTTTTTTTTTTCACCAAGGCCTCACTCACACCACAAGCTTTTCTCACACCAGAAACAGAACATGACGACCTTCTTAATCAATACCATTAAGCAAGGGAGCAAGATTTATGTCAAAAAGGATCTGTTGGTTAATGGAGAGTGAACGCTAATGATGTGATTCTTTGATTTCATCAATGTAAGCCATTCAATTTATATCAAAAAGGCGTTCAGTTCACACTCATTTGTATTAATGATGCCACTTTCAGATTACTGCAGGGTAATGGAAGTCAGAAGTGGACATTCCCGTGAATGATGAGCCCTCTGCGGCCGTCGTAAATTGCATTACAGACGCAGCAATGATCTGTGTTGTTATTATGTAAACTGCGGTGAATCAGTTATTCATTCAATATGGACCCTAATTGAATAATTAGATCCTTGCCTGTGCAAGGATTATGCATGTTTCTATCCCCCCCGCTACCAAGGGGCAACAGATGGAGCATGTTATGTAACCATACTGATGTAAATTAAAATCACAGATAATGCTGAGAGACGTGTAACTAAGTGACATGCTTATACATATCACACTCACGGTGGTAAATACCTCCAGTCCTTCGGGATGTGTGTCTTGCCCAGGTGATAGTGATGATCTAGTCATGTTTCATCCATCCAGGTTTTCCACATTAACCTGCCTGGAAACAGGCATCTACAGGGTGGGGGTCGAGAGTCAACTCAAGGCAACTTGTGTTTTGTTGTGTTTTTAGTCTTTTACATGCATTTCGATCATTTTATCGGATGGTTAACATGTGGGCATACAATTATAAAGATGATATAAAATTGATTTGAATCAGGTGGCAATGTACATGAAAAGTGAAGCAAAACCTGAAGTGCCTTAAACTTGCATTCTCTCTACTGGCCATCAGGGAGCGCCTCACCCTCCTGCAAAAAGAAGTGTGATTGTATAGAAGTCTATGAGAAAATGGTCCTACTTCCCTCTGCTGGCCACCAGGGGGTGACTCCCCTCTGATTGTATAGAAAATGACCCTACTTCTCTCTTGAATTATTATCTCAGTAAACATTGTAAAAATGAGTTTATGGTCTCAATTTCTAGTTTCGGGTCTTCTTCAATCGAGCATGATGTTCATTTAGTACATTACAATTACATTTGTTAAATTACACTTTAACAGCTTGAAAGTTGACCTTTAATTATGGAAGCTAACTTTGTTAGCAGCTTCTCACCAGAAGCCAGATGCAGTACGATTGTTGCTCTGCTGCTTGTGTTCAGCAGATCCACTCATCACTTCTCTACAGTCCAAATATGGTCACTTCCGATTACTAGTTGCAAAAACAACAAGATGGTGAACTTGAGGTTTCAAATGCATGGTCCACAAACCAATGGGTGACATGAATATGATTTGTTTGATATTGATAGTTGCTTGCCTTCCAACTGAGACATATTAACACTTTACATTTTTCAGGACTAAGACATTTTTATTTTAAGGGTTAATTTGTTGGCTATGGGGATTTATAAATTGCATTTGTAAACTATGCATTTTATGTCATTGTTTGTTTTTTATTTTACATGTTCGAATGTTTTATTAAAATGTGTAGCAAATGCCTGGAGCTGGAGACTTCTCAGTTCGTTATTTTCCTTTTTCTAATATTTAATTTGACTTTTATTCTATTTTTTCTGCACAAAAGCCTCAAGATATGCCGCCATGTGTTTATTCCTCTACATGGGAAATAAGTAAAATTTTCAAAAGCATGAATGTAACTTCCAGCTGTAACCATCATGACAGGAGCAGGCAGAGGCCGCCGCAGAGCTTCAGTGCCAGTGAACTTCCCTCTTTGAGGTCATTAGTCCAAGTGACTCAACTTAACCCCGCCTCGGCCGACTGGCCCCCGAGGCAGCGAGTCCCTCCCTGACCCACAGAATCACAACATCCTGTTTTACTGCAGCGGGGGCCTGGAAGTCATCACTGATACTGGCAACACACGGGGAGCTCTGAGGTCATCAATAATGACTCCATTTACTTAACACCGACCCGAACACCTGCTCGTTTATCAAGGCTGACACGTGTCAGCCTGACCCATTGCTCACAGAGGAGCCAGCTAACTGCTGCAGATCCTGATCAGGTCACCTCTGGCTCTGAGAGGGCTTTAGTGAGGAGAATGATACACACAAAACACACACAGTTAAGTGCTAATAGATACACAGTCATGCTTGGACCACGAATCACCTTTTGCTGCAATATCCCGGAACAAAGCGTGTGCATGGATGTTAGAAATGTACTCAGTAGATTAAAGCTGGGGGAAGCAGGTCCGTTTTAGTTCCGTTGGGCAAAGAATGTCAATGACGACCTTTCAGCATATTGTAATTGGAGTAGCCTGAAAGAAAGCTAAACTTCTGCACCTCCTCTTGGCTCTGTTTTCAGGCTTGAGAACATCTAGCCCATGACTAATTCAATGGTGGAAAACCGTGAAGGAAAAGTTGTTACTCTAGTATTATAGCAACAACTGCCGACACCAGGGGCGATTTCCCCCTTTTTTAAACAAAAAACTGTACATTTTAACGTTATTTTGGACTATCATTCCCACATTTGTGAATGAAGAACATCAGACTTTTGGGGTATATATATATATATATATATATATATATATATATATATATATATATATATATATATATAGTAAACCATATACTTTGAGTTTGTCAAACACGGGCTTGCGTTGAACAAGAACATGACTGTTATTTAGATATTGCATATATCTATGTAATATTTGTTAGGGGTGCTTGGAGTCAATTTAGGGGCTAGATAGCCTATGGCCTACACTGCAAAGCAAACCAAAAAAGGTAGACAGATTTAACCAAAAGAGTCTGAGAGTAGCTGCTGAGGGTTTCAGAGATGAAGAGAAAAGACTCGAGGCTTCAACCAGTGAAGCAAGTGACCATATTTGGACTGTTGAGGAGCGACGGGTGGATCTGAGGATCACAAGCAACCTTACTGGATCTGGATCCATCTGGATTCTGGTGTGCACTGGTTGCAAAGATTTGACAGCCAAAATGCTGAACATAAGTCCAATTTGATAAAATCACTCAAGCTCATCCACTCACATGAAGTCTGAATGCAGGTGGACCGCAGGTAACGTTATGTACTACAAACACAGAGTTACAGCGTTTTTGTTAAATATGAGGTAATAAAACCACTGCAATGTTGTATAAAAGAGTGCTTGATACAACATGTCACTCTTACATCTTTAAATGTTGTCTCACCACATAACTCATCTTCACAGCTGAAGAGAAGAAGGGTTTTGTAGGCCAATCAGTGAGCACCATAAAATGAGAACATATTGTCGAACTTATCTACCCATGAGAATAGAATCATTATGCTCAGGGTTTGAAATATCCGCCTCTCAGAAAATCTTCAATATATTGACTAACAGCCCTGACTGAAAGTGATTTTTGGAGCTATAGCTGTAAAGTCAGAGGATCACCAACGTCCTCAGGGTTCATCCTCTGGGGGAAAAACTGTGATAGAAATCCATACGCTGTGGAGGGACTGACGTTGGCCTTTTCAGCTGCTCGCGTGGCTGAAGAAATATTCAGCACAATCACCATTTGTATGTTTTTATTTGACTCGTCCACCGAGGACCAGCATGTCTCACAAGGACAACATTTTCATATCATTGAGAGTTCAGGATTCAGACTGACAGTGTAATGGTTTACTAAAAACAGGGAGGGAGTGGGCCTGGAACGTTTCCCAGCATGCAACAGGCAGAGAGGAGGAAAATGTGGTATTATCCTGATAATCATCAAAATGTGATTAGTTAAAAAATGAGATTTAAAAAATAGCAGCATTGAGTGAGTCTGTTCATTCTGATCATTCCTGTTTTAATCTCTATTTTCCACTTCTCTACCATGATAGTGAGCAGACAGCTTTTTCCAAGTCACTTGTGATGATATTCATGATTATCCATATAATGGAATTTATTATTAATTTTCGCAACCTGCGATAAAATGTCAGGCATTAAATTATACATGACTCTGCAAATACCTGGGTGGTTCAAAAATATTGTTCATTTCATGTTTCTGTTTGGGGTTTTATAGCAATAAAATCAGGTTACACATCATCATCAAGACTTTTTAGAGGTTCTTTTCATATACATTCATATTTATCCAGTAAAGATCGACTTGCATTAAAGAGAAAAATCATCCTGAGGCTGGACATTAATCAAATCGTTTATTATCCAGTACGAGTACATATGTAGATCCTACTTCTCCTCATCTGAAGACCTTTTTCCACGTTGCATCGGTGAGGGGTGAATCAGGTTGGGACATGCCCAGACAGATTTTACAGGTATGTTAGTGACTCTGTCCTGTGGAACACACCACACTTCATTGTTTTTAGACACGACCAACTTTTCTAATACACATAATGCACTTTCATCTTGTTTTCCATTGATGTGTCTGATAGAAGGTTCTCCTTGCCAACTGTTATATGGACTGAAAGATATAATATATAATTGGTTGCATTGATATTCACGTAGTTTTCCTCAACATGAGACTGCAGTCAAGATAATTGGTAGCCTCTTACATCTGCCCTGTTGTTAACCAGAACACCAGCAGTGTTGTTGTGGGTTATGTCAGAGAAGTCCTGTTGCTTCCTAGTCGTCTCCTTCTCCTCCACTGGACCCCGTTTGCATTCACAGGAAAAGCAAAAACCTGACAGAGCTGTATAAAACTAGACATTCAGACATAAACGAAGCTGAAGGCGCACCAGGCAACCTCACTGTATTTGACTCCATCTGGCTCCTGTTGCAAACAGGCAGAGACGTCTGCTTCTGAAAAGTGAAGCCAATTCTAAAGTGCCTTAAAATTGCAATCTTCAAAACCGTAGTCCACAAACCGACGAGTGATGATGACACTAAGAGGACAAAGGAAAGGTCTCAAGAAAACGTCCCCCAAAGGAAGGAACATCTTTTGGAAGAATGATGTTCATCAGTGATTCGTATCATCTCCGATAAAGCAGCTGTGAAGGCTCAAGGTTAAACGGCGCTGTTCTCTGTCGAACACATTCATTCACCTGCATGGCTGGGACTGCAGTAGGAAGGAAGAGGGGATGCACACTGATGGAGCAGGTTAAACTTGAGACAGATGCCTGAAGATATACAGTGTATGACAGCACAGGGATAGAGGCCGCCAAGAAATGTATCGATGTAACTGTACCATATTCAATACAACTTTTAAAAAAGCAGCTCTTTATGCATTCATTCAAAGCTCCTCACAACCAGGTTGGAGGTTTACGAAAATGTCCATGTAGCCAAATTCAAAAAGCATGATTATAATATATCAGCTCTCTCTGGCTCAGATTAAAGAAGCATTTCCTCTTACTGCTGCATCTCCATGGAAATGAGTCCCGTCCTGCCTATAGAAAACAAGCCTGGCTGTTTAAGTGGATGAGAAAATAGAGCATGGGATTTAGATATGTGCTTTATTTTGCCTGAAAACTGATCACATGTAATAACAAATGACAGGCAGATTTTTTTGTGAAAAAAAAAAAAAGATTGATGGCTTAAATGGTTCCAGTAGAGCAGCACAGCTTTGCAGCATTGTGCATTTACAAACAGCAGACATGTCTTTTGCAGCTTGCTGTCGGAGCTCCGTGTACAGGCAGCTGTTTGGAGCAGGTCTGAGCAGCCACAGCTGTAGCAAGCACACACAGAGACCAAAAAAAACAAAGTGAAAGTAGCTGGAGGGTGTCTTGTTGTCCTGCCTTTGTTTGCTGGCCTCCTCCTGCCGTCTGCAGCTCCGTAGGAGAGCTGTGCAGGGCTTAGAGAGCGAGCCTGCGAGCATCAATAATAAAGGGCTCCCAGCATCGAGCACAGAAAGGACTGAGGCGGCAGAACAACTTAATACCGTTCAGCTACTAATTAACTAATTGAAAGACGAACGTCTAAATCTGGAAGTACAAATAACTGATTATGCCGCTTTGTCTGCACAGAAAGTGCTCATCCGTTTTAGAACGAGGCGTAAAATCAAGTGTAGCCTACGGTGAGTGTGAAATCTTGTGGCTTGGCCCCATATTTGTCAATGAGATCAATGCTCCCCCCTTATTACCGACGGCAACGAGCCCATAAAGACGGGATTTATTGAGAACTTGTTTTGTGTGTGGAGGGCTTGGATGGGCTGTCGGTAGTGCGTGGAGCCCATGAGGTCAATCACATGAAGCTGTAAAATGAGATGTTAGGCAACATTCATAAGGTGCCCGAGACAGGGCCAAGAGGGACAAGACATAGAGCAAGGGAGCTTCAGTGGAAAGAAATGGACTCCATTTTTGTAAGTCCTCCTCTCCAGCTGTCAGCCCGCTCCCTGTCCCATGGGGGGTTGCCACGGTGACAGGAGGCCACATGTCTTGGGGGCGTCGTTTTGGTCAAAGGACCCCATTGTTCTTGTGTTAAGCCGTCTTCACTATGCCCGTCTGCCAGGGACAGGGGCTTTGGCTTCACACCCCTCTCTCTCTCTCTCTCTCTCTCTCACACACAGAGACACACACACAGAGACACACACACACACTCACACTCACAAGAGGTGAGGCAGTTTGGCTGTACGCTCACACAATAAAAAGGCCTTTTCACAAAGACACTCCCAGTTACAAGATTTTAAACCAGACGAGGGGAAAGCTACAGTCCTAACTGGGGGGGGGGTCAAACAGGAAACACATCAGCCTCAGGTGTTTCTCAACAGAACCGAAAGAACATTCAACACATATGATTACATGAGTGCATCTACATAATTTCCTCTCCTGACGAGAACATTGTCTCCCGTTGCTTCAACTCTTAGTCTTAGTTTATCAAGATGACGGATGAGGAACTGCTGACTGCAACTCCTCGGCTCCACCACCAGATGGCACAGTAGCCCCACCACGTCAACCCACAACTACCCTGACGGCAAAGACTGTCCATCAGTCTCCCTGTGCGAACCTTGGCACACTGAGAGCCCGAAACCTTTGGTGTCCTTCAGCCAAGTGACTGAGACTTGATGTAAAAGGAGTGAGTCAATTACCCCGTGATGGATAGATTACAGCCATGCATCATTCGGGGAGGCAATTTCCCAATGTGAACCGAATCTGAAACTCAATTTGTTACTGCTCCCACCGTTCCTCTGACAGATGGATGGAGCCTGTAAAGGAGATACGATTTGAATCTGTGACTGCTGGAATCTGAGGTTAGAGGTCAATTTACTTGCAGACATTCGGCTGTGTTCAAAATGTAGATCACGGTGGTAATTTATGCAGTGATGCTTTCAGTTATGGCAAAAGGTCCCTGTTTATGGAAGAGGAACGCTGCTGTACTTGATCTGAACCGAACACGCGGCTGGATCAGCACATTTGTGGAGAAGGTGGCCGTTTTATTATCAGGATGAATGAGACTAAATCATCCGTTTAAAAGGGACACAATTAGATCCAACGAGGTGCCTTTACTTGCAACCAAAGCATTTAATCAGAATTGGGGGTTGAGCGAGGTACATTTTGACATTCCAGGAAAGTCACTGCAACCTTACCAACATCATCCACTAAGAGTTGAGATAATAACATGAGACTGGAACCAGTATGTTTAATTGCATGTCATGATCATTGGAGAATTGAAATTAAAAATGCTCCAGCAACAACAAATAAACAGAATTGTCTGAGCCCATTCATTTGATTTCTGTGTGTAAGGCTGTAACTATTCCATTATTACCCTTCTCCTGCCAAGCCTCGCATGGCAGACTCTGAATGCATTACAGCCATTTCTATCCATCCATCCAGAGGAGATATTGACCTGGAGAAGCTTGACCCAAGGACTTTGGAGATCGAGTCTGAAGATGCACTGTGATTACCAGCTGAGTGGTTGGATATATTGATATTGATTGGGAGGTGGTCAGCAGAGATGATTGGGCTCACAGGGTATTGACTGGCTTGGTTAGCAGAGGGGAAACTGGCTACAAATTACCGCAGAGCTCTAGTAATTCACAGGGAACAAAGGCATCAGGGTTTTAACCAATACAAAACAAGCAGCCTGTACTTTCAAAAATCATTCAGTTTAATAACAAGAAAACAGGTTATGTATGGATGAAGGTGTGATGAATGTATTGATTATCCCCTTTCATAGTTCATGTGGTCTCATGAAGCTTCGTCTTTTGTCTCCTCGGGGAGACATGGTTGGACAGCACTGAGCCGTTGGGCCTGGGTCCTCCTGCGGGCCTCTTTATTGGAGGCAGGGGAGGTCCAAGCCAGCCAGGCGAGACCGGCACCGCTGTTGCTCTGCTCTGCATTGCTCTGGTTCCTCAGGCTGCGGCGTACTGAGCGCTGCCCTCTTGTGGCGACAGGTTTGAACACATCTTCAAAATTAAAGTCAGCCTGCCAGGGGGCGAGACCCAAGTGGGCTACTCCCCCTTCTTCCTGGCTCACCGAGCTTGTCCTGATGTGGTTTTCCTGCTGGCTGGCTGCTTGGTCTCCCCGTCCCTTCTCCTCCTCCTCATCATGACTTGTTTGGTGCTCCTCTCCTGGGTTCCCCTGCTTCTGTACCACTGAGCTGTTGACAGAGCACCTCCTGCCCTGCTTGGCTTTTCTCTCTGCTGGCAGTCTCAAAGTGTTTGAGTCTTCACCTGAGGGTGGGCAGTCTGAGGCGGGTGCATCCAGACCGCCATGGCAGTCTGAGTTTCCATCAGAGTCAGGGCAGTGTGTTTCTGTATCTGCAGTAGTCTGGGCATTATGTTCATGTACAGAGTGTTTCTGTGGGCTTTTACTTGATGCCTCAAGGTTTGTAGTGGTTTGGTCTTCACAGTGCTCCTCTGTCTTTCCTCCAGTCTGACTCAGAGTCTCCTCACTGAGCAGTGCATCATCAGCAATAATGACCTTCTTCTTCTTCAGTCCTCTTCTTCTGGTCCTCAGCCCAGACAGTCTCCTCCCCTTCCCTGTGGTGCAATCTCTACAGCTGTTGGGAGATGTGACTAAATCTTCAGAAGCATTTTCCAAGGCATTTGCCACAGTGAGGTCACCTATCACGTGAGTGTCTTTGGCCATCTGAGGGTTCAAGTAGGTCTCATGATTTGGGCCTGAAGGGAGAATGAACAAACAAACAAACAGAATAAAAACCCGTCAATAAATAATTCTACGGATCCCTGATGTCCTCCAGATTCTAACTTTTTAGGAATAAAAATTAAATGTTCTGACCCACAACCATAGATTTTGAAAATGTATATAGCAGCATAGAAGAAAAACCTATAATCAACTATTACTTCCTAGAAAGATAAAGCTGTTGCCTGCATGTTTTACCTGTGCAGCTGGTAGAGGGAATCTGCTGTGCTGCTGGACAAACTGTGTCCCTGATGAGGGACAAAGTCTCCGTGATGGGACTCAGGGTGGGGTCCTTGGAGGCGTACGTCCGAGAGCCGTACAGGGAGTGGTCCACGTCCTTCTTCCACCGCTGCGTCACTGCGGCGGTCCTCTGTGAACAGACATGTCAATGCCAACTGAAACATCTCTTCAGTAACTACATGAGTTTCGGTGGCTCATTATTTAGGCAAATCATTTGTCAAATCATCAAGTGGTGTATAAAATAAAAATGAAAACACTATAAAACATTTTATATTACAATTAAAGCATGTACTTCTTTACAGGTGCTAAGGAAGTTTTACATGCTATTGGGGCAAATGTGTGTTATTCCCCTTCACGAAGACAGACTGTTATGTATCAAGATACACCTTTTGATGTCTCATATTATATCATCAGGGAGATATTAATTCCTATTTGGCTCGTCTTTGAATTACAAAGGTCTGTCTGAATGACACTTTGTGTTTTGCAGTTTTTTTAAACTTAATTAAATCTTTACCCAAATGCAGCAGAGGGAATTGGCAGAACTGCAAGCTATTTGGCTAACCTCACAAATGGACTTTAACTATTAAAACTGAAACACAGTCCCGACAAAAACAAAAAACAAGTCCAAAGCTGCCAGAAGAGCCCAACACTACAAGCTGAGTAAATGGACTTTTAGTGTGAGCTACAGTAAGGATACCTGCAAATACGCAGCCTGCCTTCAAACAGCCCGTTTGATGCTGAGGAGAATGTTGTGTCAACAACAAACTACCTGCTGGGCTGGAGAAACATCCATCCAGAGAGGTGTGTGTAGTTACCGAGGAGCACCGCGCTTGTGGCTCTCCATTTGCTGTACTCGTCTGGATTAGCTCATTTGATCATTTTGTCTGAAGGATAAGTGTTTTTTTCCTTACTGTCAACAAATACCATGAAAACACAAAACCCAAGACTGATTTTCATTATGATACTCAGCTGCAAAAAGTCCCCAATAAATAAATAAATAATATATATATGAATAAAAGAATTGCCTATTGGTTTGGGAATTACGTTTTTGATGCCTCAAGATTGCCATTTTGGCCGTCACCATCTTGGAATTTTTGTCACCAGTGAAAGGAAGTGACCATATTTGGACTGTGAAATAGCGAGGGTGGATCTGATGAACACAAGCGGCAGAGCGGCTCCCTGAGCCGAAACCTTACTGGACCTGGATCCATCTGGTTTCCTGGAAGATGTTAAAAAGGTAGCTTCGTAGTTCAAGGTCAACTTTACAGTTAAGTGTTAGTCATCTTCGTAGTCGTGGTAGTGAGACCGCGGTAGCGACCTGTCAATCATAAGTAGCCCCGCCCCCTAAAGCCTCCCCTGCTTTCTGGTCTGGTGGACTCTAAATGGACCATCATGTACGAAATGAACATCATGCTGGATTGAAGAAGACTTGATACTAGAGATTGCGACATAAACTCATGTTTACAATATTTACTAAGATAATACTTCAAGAGAGAAGTAGGACCATTTTCTGATAGACTTCTAAACAAGCAGACTTCTTTTTGCAACCAGAGGAGGTACTTCGGTGTGGCTTGATTTCCAGACCCGGAGGTAGCCGCCTGGTTGAAGCTACACTACTCATCTGTTTGAGAAAATGTTGTGTTTTCATGGATCTGTTGACATTAAGAAAGATCTAGAATATCACCACTTTAACATGACCACATAAGTGATAATAAACCAGTAAAAAACGGTTCTTTTCTCCGACTCAGGCAAAGTAAGTTGTAGTTAGATTGCAATCAGCTCCATGACTGCCTTCCGGAAAGACATATCTGCAGATCCCTCGGTGGAGCGGTGTAAAAAGAAATCAAACCAACAGACTCAGCCAACTCACCTTCATCTTCCCAGAGGCTGACCTGGCAGCAGAGCGCGTCGACCTCTTCGGAGGGTCGCTCTCTTCCGGCTGCTGGGGAAACGCAGTTAGCATGAGGATACATTATATAGACCGTCTCTCTGCCACTCTCTCACACACACACACACACACACACACACATAAAGTGGATAATCTTGGATGTGATTTAGTTCAGATCCAGTGGAATTAAACAGTAGATTAGATGGGAGCATGTTATGACCCCTAAATTGTTTAAAAAGAAGTTGGGTAAATGTTGATAGCAGTGTGTGGTAATAGCAGACCTTTCTCTTCCGGCTGCCGGAGCGAGCTGCAGCCTTGCTGCTAGATGCGTGCTCTGCTTCTGGTTTCTATGGAAGAGATTTAGACGTTTTCAGTGTATGACATAACATTTTCACTGTACTGGAATATGTAGATGACAGTAATAATCAGGGGCCTCATTTATAAAACTGTGGGTAGGATCCTTACTAAAAGTGTACGTACACAAATTCAGACTTATAAAAGCGTGCGTATGCACACCTGTAAGCAAAGTCCCGTTATACATCACAGATCACCTTTAAGTGTGCGTACCTGAATCCTCTTCTCCTGCTGCAACAAACGCTGCATGACATCCTCATTGATTCTTGTGCCCTGTTGATGGCTTCATGGCTGTATTTATATTTGTTTTGATTTATCCACAGTAATTAAGGAGAGCATTAAGTTATCCTCGCTGTGTTCTGCAGTTATCTAATAGGAAGGTAGGTTGCTGTATTACATACAGTCGGCCGTCTCCTCCTCCTGCGGTGACACAGCGCTGATTACATATTTAGAAATCATTTTGATTTAAGATACGAGTTGGATTTTAAAAGAAGGTGTTTATGAAACAATTATCACTCAGTAAAAGCGCCAATAACACTGCTGGAGTTCATCTTTACGATAACGAGGATCTCACGTATGATATGGAGTGAAATTAAATGCGCGAGTCATCAAAACTATAATTCTTCTCACATTTACTTTCTACCATCTGACTTAAGTTCACCACAGCTCCATGTGTGTCGCTGAGTCCCCTCCAGTCTCCAGAATGTGTGTACCGGTACCAGGCCTCAGAGTTTGCTTACAGGTACGCACACTTTCACGTCAAGTTTGCCTTTTATAGATCACGTGCGTGGAAAGTGGCATCACGTTTCCAGCCCCGTTTTTTCTGTACGCAAGCTTTATAAATGAGGCCTCTGGTGATTAACATGATGTCACTTAAAGGGAAGCAAAGTGTTGCTGAAAATAGACCTTGTGAAGCCACAATGAGCGATCCAATAGAACACTAAATCTAGGATGATGGCAGACCTTTTTCCTTGCGTTTGTAGATTGGGCTGGAGCTGCTTCATGCTGCTTCTCCTTCTCTGGCAGTGATGTAGGTTCATCCAGGGCATCCATCAGGGAGCTGCTGGGTTTAGCCTCAGACCCTGAAGAGAAAATCAACAGTTGTTATGACACTTGTTGAGACTTTGTCAGCTGTAGGTAATATTAATATGGATTAGGTGGGTTAGCAAGATTAATGATATGCAAAGGAGACCTAACATACATTTCACAAGACTTTGATACAGCTGAATTCAAATGAGAAAGGTTGAACTGTCATCGATACATGCAAACAGTGATTAACCAAACCCCTTATATTAGCTTTTTTCAACATGTGTTGACTGGCAATTAGCTTGCTTTGTTAAGTAGACTTAAAATGAGCAAACCCGAGCTGGTTGGGTTACACACAACAAAAATAAATGTCATGTCTGTTATGGTTTAACACTCGAGTGTCAGGGGAAAACCGGAACGATAAAGACATAAGGATAAGTGACAATGGAAGGGGAGAAACATTGAGACGTATGACAGTAGTTTACCAGGCAGAGTCTGAGAAAGAGCCTCGTCACAGAACGCAGCGTTTAAATTCAATGGCTGTGCATCCCACGTACATTCTGAAAATGCAACAAATGAAAAGAGCTGTTATCAAACGCACTGACTGCATCCTACCAATAAGACAATATGCTCTAACTAGTAAATAAACTATAATAACCAACCTGCACCTCTCATCCCCGCAGAGTCAATCTCCTCCATTGAAGGGAAAACAATCTAGGACAAAATAAAGAAAAACAATGTTATTCAATGTTGACTGTAACATACAGATAGTGGGACATATCCTGGTTCTTGTTAGTAAGATACAATTATAAAAACAGCACCCATATATCTAATTGTATTTTAGCCAATGTCATGGGAAAGTAACAAAAAAGGGAGACCAGTAATAAATAGAAATTAACCAAAAATAACTAAATAAAGGTGTAAAGTCACTAATGTATGCACGCTGTGTGAAAATGTCTGGAATAAACTAAACTAAAACGGCAGCTGTGTAAGTAAGTAGAGGAAGGGAGAGAGGAAGGTTCCTGTGATGAACTACAGCTAAAAGTTCATCTGAATAGCTAATTACATTTGTATCAACGCCTTGGCAGCAACCTGTCCATCACAAGGTCTTCTGGTCTTTTTGGCCCTAAATGGACCATCACTGACTAAATGAACATCATGCTGGATTGAAGAAGACTTGAAACTAGAGATTGAGACCATAAACTCATGTTTAAAATGTTTACTGAGATAATACATCAAGAGAGAAGTAGGACCATTTTCTCAGACTTCCATGCAATCAGACTTCTTTTTGGAAACCAAAGAGGCGCCCCCTTATGGCCAGCAGAGGCTCACATTTCATGCCTGGGCAAAACATGTGCAGGTTAAGTGGGTCCAACTAGACCATACAGGCTGTGCAGACCTCATAAGTGGGTCCAGAACTACCTGCACATGAAGCCACTTACAACCAGCAGAACCAACTGCACTCCACAGATCTAAACCAGGTCCACTATCCCCATTTGCTACAGCCCAAACAATGGGAGACCAGACGAGTGGCAATTAAAAAATAGGAAAATGCATTTAAAGAAAATAAAAAATAAAATGGGGCTTCACTTCCAGTTTAAATGTACAAATATAATAAGAGAAACGAAGTGCAACATGTTAACCTGTGTCAGTACTAATAACAAAAAAACAAACAGGCCTAGTTGCTTGTGAAAATCGTGGGTGTTTGTCGCTGAGTGACCTGAATTATCCAGATTACTTCAAAACAAACTTTAAATATAACTATCATTTTATGACATGTACAGAGCATGCTAGAATCCCAGAAAACGTACCAATCTTTCTTTATCCTTCTCTTCAGCGTCCTCTCCCACAGGCTGCATTGTGCGGCTGCGAGGCATTGGAAGTGTGGGTGAGGCACCGAACACAGTGGGGCTGCTGAGATCTGGCTGAGCTTGTGGTGTTTGGGATTCGCTCCTCTGCGGTGTCTTCAGTAGCGAGCGTGGCCGTACGCTCCCATATGGGGTGGGTGCCCGGGCCGGTGTGCCCCCCTTCTGTAACGGTGTGCTGGGGGGCAGGAACTTATCAAAGAACTCAGGAGAGAGCGGGCCTCCAAAGTGTACCCTCTTTTTCATCTTCTTAACCGTGGACGCACCAGTGCAGTCCTCGTCTTCTGCAAAGAAAGTTAAACCTTGAATGCACTAATCAAAGTAAGCTCTTCCTGTCTGTAATTAATTTGATTATTTTACAAAAACTCCATCTTACAAAGAAATGCAAGTTTATCAACATATGTTTTTCAGATACTGTTATGTCAGTTAGACAAAAAACAGTATAAGAAACCAAAAACAGTAACTCATCTATTACAAAGGTTCATTGGTACCTGAAATGTATTATTTAGGTTTAATAATCCTTACCCTATGTTCTGCATGTATAGTTTAACTTCATCTGAGATACAGAGAAGTAAGACCTACTCATGAAGTAAATATTAAGTAATAAGAAGTCCCTATGAATTTCACATGTTGCATCTTTCTCAAAACAGCAGCAAAAAAAAGTCAAAGTAATGGGGTGTCAGTATTGGGAATTTGCTAATAAGTACACGTGTCGGGTGCCGATTCCAACATTGCACAACGGTTGCATATCCATACAAGTTGGTCTATTTGATACAAAGACTGTAAATGAATTAATATGAGTTCCGTCTCTGAAAATACAACATCCATACTCTCTTTGAATGCACTGGATGCACTGCATCAAGTGCAGCACTATCCCAAGCCTCAAAGGCATGACTGGAATAAGACAAAAGACCAGTACGCTTGCTTGCCACTGAGAGCAATGTGTGTTTACCCGTGGGCTTCATCTCCAGCAGAGAAGGGAGAGAGGGCATGTGGTAGAGGGAGGCAGGCTGAGCCGGTGATGTGGCTGCGGGATCATCGGGTGGCGCTCTGCCGAGGCTTTGGAGTTCAAAGACACCGCCCTGATGAAAGAGATTATGAGAGCCACATTCATTCTGTTGGACAGTAGTTCAAGGAGCTTCAAAGCACATGTTGTTAAGTACGGATGAAGGTTATTTAATGTTACTAAATATGATCGATTACATTTGCTCACTTTATATTTCTTTACCATCTTTCAAAGCTTTATCATTGGCAACTGGACGTGCTTTAGGTTTTTGAGGACGTTTCTCCTCTGATGACTGCGCAAGACACACATGGATTCTGGGTCCAGCTTGGGCATCCTTCAGACTCGTAGTGTGAATGGTACCGGAGCAAAATTGTAGTGGGTAAGCCTCCCCACTGGCTCAGTCTCCGCTTACATGCTCTGATGCAGAGGTCAAGTATTTAGTCGAAATATATGCAGACGCTGCTCCTCAGTAAAGTTGCAATCACGTGCTCTGTGTTGTCCTCTATTGAGTTGACTCCGAGATGGCACTTCTGGGAAACTACATGAAGTCATGCGTGTGTCGTATTACGACATGATTACACATGTACAGGAGGTAGTCGTGCTTAGGCCTGGAGTAATGTGAATGCAAGCCGGCGGGGGACAGGGGACAATCAACGGAGCAACTGGACCTAGTGTAAGTGTGCCCTTAGAAACTTCATTTTCAACATAGTTTTTTAAACCGATCCACAAACAAAATTATGTAGACTATGTCCAAATCTTGTTGCGTAAGCCAATTGTTTTGAATAATAGTGGTCAGCACTGACCTGTTGTTTTTTTTCCCACAAATCATCTTTCCATGAGTCAAATGGCATTTCCACAGTGGGAAGCCATGTGGTTCAGAGCACAATCACAAAAATCCATGTTCATTTCTCTGTGATTCACGCCCAACGTGTTTGTGTTTTTTTGCGGTCTGGGATAAGACCTGACCTGTTGGTTCTGAGCAGGGGAGCAGGCCTGGAGCTCAAGGTAAGTGTGAAGAGTTGGGGATATGAGCACAGCTTGGGCCTCTTCCACATTCTCAGATGGCACTGGTCCTTGTGTCACAACCTGCATCACTGGTTCTTCATCCTCCTGTGGACATGATCAAGGAATTCTCAGTTTCATTCTGCTGCACAGCACCAAACCAGCATGAACACTATAACTGTGTGGATGCAGAACATTTCCTAAACTACTAATGCAGTTTAGAATGACACTGAAAACTTGCGGTTGCACTTTACAGAATACAAGGAGAAGCACTGAGTTAAAAAAGATACAATGATAAATAAACAAACATCAATACCAAGCACTTAAATCAAACTCTCTTTGCTTGAGAGTTGTTTTCCCCCCTTTTTTGATGCGTGTATTTAACAAGTCCGGAGTAGCACTGAGATCTAACATTCATAGGAGTTAAAAATAATCTGTCAATTCAATAGAAGCCAAGTACAGACAGGGAATTCTTTTTAGTTCAATTATTTAAAGCAGTCAAGTAAATACATAGTCGGACTAAGTGTACCTCCTGCTCCTTCAAAGTGAAATGGAGGAGAGGCGCACTGGCCTCTCTAATCTCCACCTGACAGCCTTCTATGGGGCCCAGGCGCCTCCTCTTGCTGGGTATGGGCGTCCTCATTGGTGGGTGGTTCTCCTTCCCTCCGTAATGGCTGTTTCCATCTGAGAGGGGAAAAAAACACACCCATCGCTAAGAAGTTATATAACGTACAAAAACAAATGGGACTTTGGGACACCTCAGTTAAATAAAGATAAAATATCCCATATAAAATAAACATAACATAAAAAAAACCGCTTGAAAAACAACTCAATCAAAAGGGAGGAAGAGATAAAGTCCCACTTCAGCAACAAACTGCTCAGAAACTGGCCCATTTAAGAAGCGGACCAAGCTATGAGGAAATGACTGCTGGAAGATGTTGTCAGAGTCAGGCTTAGACTGTGCTGTGCATTAATCCCCTGCTTTTGAACAGTGCCTCCAGACATCATGAAGAAAACCTACTTGGATAGACGCTTGTTGAGAAATGAAACTATTAATCCTGTGGCAATGAGGCAGCCTCACCAGACAGATAATCTCTTGTCTTGATGCATCCTCCAGTGTTGCTGTCCTGCCTTGGCATGGGTTCACAGACCTCGCTCTCTTCCACATCCATCATGCTCTGGAAGGAGGCCATCTTCTGCCTCAGCGTGGAGGCGACCCGGGGAAGGAAGGGGCTACTTCTGACAAGCTGAGAGTTGAGACAGCAAAAACAACATATCTGTTCAGTGATGCAGTTTGACAGCTCATAGGCTTCTGAAATTACAGAAATACCAAGAGGCAGCACATCTATCACAAACTTCTCCCACACACACAATGCGGGAAAATAACTTTTACTAAGCCGTAGATCATCTAACAGTAAGCCTCATGTTTCAGAATATTCTGTCATACACAAGAGTAAAGGGAAGAATACTTTCCTTCTAGTGCAATTTGACCCAACTGATCTAGTATCAGACTCACGCCTTGCAGACTTGAGGAATTACAATAATAGTGAACTGAGTAATAGTGACTACGATACAATTTATCATTTCTAGTTCCACAATGCAATACAAATTAAATGTAGCTGAAGACTTCTCCACCAAGACAAGGCTCTTTGGTCAGAACTTGGAATGTGACCAAACGTGTGCAATTCGATTGTCTCAGATAAGGCTGTCTTTTCTTTCTGATATCTAAGATGATTTACTATATTTCAGACCACATCAATGCATTACTGTTGGGCTCTACTTTGTATTGTTTGATATTGCTAAGTGGGTGCATAGTTTTACTTTTTTCAGTGTTTTCTTTTGATTTCATTACATTCATTTAAAATGTGTGAAACAGAGAGCGCTGTGCAGCAGTACGTTACATGACTGAGGCTGTGAAAAGCTTTGTGTGTACATTTAAATGATCTTCTTACCAAAATAATCTACCATAAAGAATGTAGGCAGTTCGACCTACACATGTGGCAGAATGTGTTTCTGTTTTAATGCAGGGATTCCGCTACATTCACGTGGTGGGCTGCCAATCTCGAATACTCAGTGCCACACCAATCCCCTGTACTGATACGGATTTATTTTACCAGAAGTAATTCTGTCAGATGGCACTGTACAGCAGGAGCTCCATCATTTTCTGTACTTCTGTTCATTTGCTGCATTAAATTAATGTTGAGGCATAAACTGCTGTTGATATTAACACTTGTTTGGTGTGCTACATTTCTGATCATGTCTGTGTAAAACAGCCTAGGGCTGTTTGTAAGGTCTGTATTTAGACACAATACCAGTATCCCTGAACGAGCAATTTGTGCTAACAAGTGTTAAACAAGTCAGACATTGTTGCCTTTCTGCCCTCAGGTCAGGAGGATATATTTATACTGTGAGATCCTGTTGTGATGTTGTGAAGGGCTCGACTGCTAATTCTGTATCACAATGCACATTTGTGAATATGTACTGTAGATGTGAGGCACAGCCATGTAAGTACAACTACTTGTTGTAGTTGTGATGGCAGTGGATGCCTGGTATGCAGCTGATAAAAGAAAAACAGTACAGAATGGACCAGCCGTTCTATAGCACTTGTCTAGTCTTTTCAACCACTACACTACACTACAGCCACAGCCACCTACAGAAACATTCTATCAGAATGTATGTCGTACATTATCAGCGATATAAATCAGTTCCAATATTATCATATAAAGCAAACCAAAGTCCAGACTACAATCGGAATACTGCCTCATACTCCAACAGGATGTCACAGGAGTACAAGATTTGCTCAACTGCATTCAGAGAAGGATCTCACCTCTGGAGTTTGGGAGGTTGGTGGAGTCTTCATCCTCTGTTGTGCGATGAAGCGGATGAGGGAGTTTGTCTCTGGGGAGCCCCGGACACCAACGTTGGACCTCCGCCTTGCCTTAATTTGTGCTAGACGAGATTTATCTAACACGAGAGGGGGAAGAACGTCACTTTAGTTACACTAGATTGGTACCGTATACAGGAAATACACACTTTCCCTTGATGTCTTCAGATTTTATGCATTAGTGGAGTTGAAGAGTGCAGGCTTTGGTCCCATACACAGCACCTTAGTGTGATTATCTTTGTGCTGTGTTGAAATGCTCTCCCAGAGTTCTCCTGTTAATTATTTACAGGCCACCTAAATATTCGTCAAATTTTTTCGATGATTTTACTGAATTATTGTCTAGCATCTCCACTGATTTTGACTGCCTAGTTATAACTGGTGACTTTAATTTTCATATTGATGATTTGAATGACAAGGGTGCAAAAGAACTTTTTAATATTCTAGACACATTTGACCTTTCTCAACATGTGAAAGAGGCTACTCATTGTAAGGGACACACCCTGGACCTGATTATCACAAAAGGTCTCAATGTTTCTGATGTTTTTGTGACTGATCCTTCATTGTCTGATCACTTCTGTGTTTTCTTTAATATTTCTTTCATTCCTGACACACAAACAGAATCAAATAAGGTCAAAAAGTGGTACATCAATGAACATGCCAATGTACTCTTTAAAAATGCCATTTCCTCGTTACCACCTCTAAACCCATGTCATGCTGATGATCTTGTAAACATCTTTAATACCAAAATTCTGAATGTCATAGATGTCATTGCACCTGCTACGGTTAAAACAATTTCTGGTAAGCAAAAGGCACCCTGGAGAAAAGCTGCTGTTGTGACAGCCCAGAGAAGAGAGTGCAGGAAGGCTGAACGAATCTGGCGGAGTACTAAACTTCATATTCACCATGACATCTACAAAGAGAGCCTCCGGGCCTACAATTTAGTCTTAAAAAGTGCGAGAGAAACATACTTCTCCAATATCATAAACAACAACACTAATAAGGCGAAAACCCTATTTGCAACTGTTGACAGACTGACCAACCCCCCAACACAAATACCAGCTAAACTCCATTCCACGCAGAAATGCAATGAGTTTGCATTCTTTTATACTAATAAAATTGAAGGCATCAGACGCGCCATCAATATCTCAAACAAAAAAGTTGGATCACCAACCTGTTCAGGCAAAAGTAACACAGCAATGATGGCAAGCTTTAATGCCATAGACTCTAAAACTCTAGTGGAAACGGTGACAAATCTAAAATCATCCACCTGCTGCCTTGATGCTTTACCTACCAACTTTTTTAAGAATGTTTTTGACTGCCTATCAATAGACGTATTGCAAATAGTTAATAACTCCATTCAATCAGGCAATTTCCCAAAGGCCTTCAAAACTGCAGTCATTAAACCTCTTCTAAAAAAGCGGAGCCTAGATGCCTCTATTATCAACAACTACAGACCAATTTCAAATCTACCCTTCATAAGTAAAATAATTGAGAAAGTTGTCCTCCAACAACTAAATCACTTCCTGGCTTCAACTGGCTGCCACAACAACTTCCAGTCAGGATTTCGACCTTTTCATAGCACCGAGACGGCCCTTATTAAAGTTGTAAATGACATCCGTCTTAACACAGACTCTGGCAAAACTTCAATATTAATGCTACTAGACCTCAGTGCTGCATTTGACACTGTCGACCACTCAATACTCTTGGACAGGTTGGAAAACTGGGTGGGGCTCTCAGGCACAGTCTTAAGCTGGTTCAAGTCATATCTACAAGATAGGAACTATTTTGTTTCCATTGGCGACTTTGTATCAGAACCTACCAATGTAACGTGTGGAGTCCCCCAAGGTTCAATCTTGGGGCCGACTTTATTCAACATCTACATGCTCCCACTAGGACAAATCATGCAAAATAATAACATTGACCACCATTGCTATGCCGATGACACACAAATCTATGTAGCACTATCACCAAACGACTATCGCCCCATAGATCTTCTGTGCCAGTGCATTGAGCAAGTCAAAGACTGGATGTGCCAAAATTTCCTACAACTAAATGAGGACAAAACTGAGATAATTGTTTTTGGTGCTAAAAAAGAAAGGTTTAAAGTAATTCAACACCTTCACTCTCTGTCCCTGAAAACCTCAACCAAAGCCAGAAATCTTGGGGTTATTATGGATTCTGATTTACATTTCGACAGTCACGTTAAATCAGTAACAAAATCAGCCTACTATCACCTAAAAAATGTAGCAAGACTTAGAGGGCTCATGTCAGCTCAAGACTTAGAAAAACTTGTACATGCCTTTATTACTAGTAGGCTAGACTACTGTAATGGTCTCCTTGCAGGTCTTCCGAAAAAAACTGTCAGGCAGCTACAGCTTGTTCAGAACGCTGCTGCTAGAGTTCTTACAAAGACCAAAAAATGTGAGCACATTACACCAATTCTTAAATCCTTACATTGGCTCCCTGTATGTCAGAGGATTGATTTCAAAATCCTCCTGCTCACATATAAATCACTACATGGTCTAGGACCGAAGTATATCACTGATATGCTCCCACTACATAAGCCCTCTAGACCACTAAGATCTTCTGAGACCAATCTGTTAGTGATTCCCAGAGTAAACAACAATCACGGGAGAGCATCATTTAGTCACTATGCAACAAATGGCTGGAATAAACTTCCTGAAGATGTAAGACTTGCCCCAACTCTGACCACTTTTAAAACTAGACTGAAAACTTTTATGTTCACCATAGCTTTCTGCTAAATCTTTTAATGTCTGCACTGTTTTTAATTATTGCAAATATGTTTTTATTCTATTTTCTTTCTGTAATGCATTTTTAAAATTTTTATTATTTTCTTTTAATTCTTCTATTTTTCTTTTCTTTTTTCTTCTCACTTTGTTTTATGATGTGAAGCACTTTGAGTCTGCCTTGTGTATGAAATGTGCTATACAAATAAAGTTGCCTTGCCTTGCCTTGCCTAAACATGTATGTTTGTCTTTGGATTGTTTGCATCCTTATATAGATTATGACAAAACCTACAGTGTATGCAGCATTTCGTGGTCTCTAATGACGGTGGCTGAGCATGGCTAAAGGAATACAAATTAAACATTTCCATCTGGGAAAGGCAATGCAAATGAAAGCACTGTTTAGCATCAAATACAGACGAGGCCTCTCACCTTTGCAGTTTGATAGTGAGGCTTGAGTAAAACTCTGGACAGAGATGCCAAACTGAGATGGTGTGAGTTCGGAGAAATCCAGAGGGGCAGAGGTGTCCTTCAAAACAGGACGGGAGTCCTCTTCTGAGGGGGACAACATATTGTCCCCTTTCTCATCAACCTTCGTGCTAGCAGTGTTCATCTTCACGGAAGTCATCTGTATAGACAATTTGAATAACGTTACATTGTATAATTCAAGAGCAGCAGATACTAGATAGATGTACCGTAGTTACAATGGGAACTTAAAATGGATACCAACAGGCGGCTAGTAAGTCACCTGCATTCCCTTTAAATGTTGCTTCAATCAGGATAATGCTTGTAGGCCGTAGCAGCTGACAATATTAATGTTTTTTTTCTTACGTCAAGCCGAATCCATGAAATGTTGACAAAGAAATGTTCCACCGGCATTAGCAGGATGCTATTAAAGTTAGCTTAATACCCGGTGACATAATAACACAGGGTGCGAGTTAACCGTGACGTACATGTGCTTCAGAATAAATACGCATATTGAATGAATAATGAACTGAATGATAACAACGTTTAACATCTTCAGTATATTTCAGGGACATAACGTTGTTATCATCACGTCAGTTAGCTGTGCCCTTCTCTTCACACGGGACGTTAGCTAACAGTAGCAACACTAACGTTATAGTGTTAATCGGAGAGACGCCGAACAAAATGCTTACCTTGTACATCAAAAGTAGATAATAGGAAATTCTCCCGTTTAAATATATACAAACACATGTATGACTATTGTGTCATAAAAAGGACTACAATCTAAAAAAAATGGCAGTAAAATACAAACGTTAAAAAGGGACCAGCACAGAGATTCAAACCTCGCTCCACACCGGAGCCGGCGTCTATGTATAGATCCCTCCGCGAAAAAAAGTTACCAACGCTTGTAAACAAACAATTACACACCTAAAAACACGCTGTTTATTGTGTTATCTCGTTTAGAAATGTGAACTATGACTGAAAACGACGTGTATTGTTAAAAATATCGATACAACTAACTGAGAAACGGCACTGTTCGGAGGAACTAACTTCCGCATGTATTAGGGGAAAAGGGAGCGGAACTCGTTTAATATGAATTAGCCAATAGAACGTTCAGATAGGATACCACGTGACCTCGAAAGACAAGCAGGATGATAGATCGATAGATAGATCGATAGATAGATCGATCGATAGATCGATAGATAGATAGATAGATAGATAGATAGATAGATAGATAGATAGATAGATAGATAGATAGATTTGGATTTGACAGAACACAAAATAATAAAACTAACAAACGGGGGCTTGACTGATTTATTAATGTACACTTGTGATAAAATTAAACTGAGTAAGGAATTAATCAGATGCCAGTTATGAAGCAAAAACTATCATTTTTACGTTGTGAGGTTAAATAAAAAACAACATTTTTTCTTCAATGATCCCGCTGGACTGGGACTTGCTCACTCAGCCGGGTCCCATCATTGGCTGCATCCTTCTACCAGTACACATTTACATTAGGCTACATTTAGGGCATTTAGTTTTTGTCCAAAGCGACTTACAATAATAATTGTAGTGTTAGGTCCTCGTCTGAGTAAAGTAGTAGCTGCTCAGCAAGGTGCAACAGTGCTATGATCAAAGTGATAGCCTATAGGTAAGAACATAGAAGTGCTTTTTTTGTGGGGCATGCTATGTAGAGTCGAGGTGAAGTCGGAACAGCTGAGTCTTGAGCCTTTTGCAGAAGATGGCAGTGGCTCTGCTGTCCTGACATTGGTTGGGAGTTCGTTCCACCACTGAGGACCAGAACAGAGAAGAGTCTGGACTTTGCTGAGCGACATTTGTTTGATTTCAGCGATGGTGGTACCAGCCGGCCAGCTGAAGTAGAGGAGTGAAGTGCTTGCTTCGGGGCGTGAGGTTTGACCAGTGTTTGAAGGTAGACGGGTGCCGTTCCATTGTTGTTGGTTGATAGCTGACCTGATGCTCAAAGTTAAATCCACCCCCAATCTATCAGAGAGAGGTAGTATCAACTATGTTCTTCTTGGTGGTTACATAGTGTCCCATATTGTTTTGTACTTGTTTAAATGGACATATAGAGCTGTATGGTTTGGGTGATAAGTGCAGGGAGACAAAGCCTTGGTTTGCTTTTCTATTTTCATGTGGTTTACAATAGTTTGGCATAACTTCCAGCATATACTTGAAAATCAATAAGCCCCACGTGGGTGAACTGTGGTCTAGTTTTGTAAAGCTCAGTAAAGTGTACACACACGCAAACACACACACACACACAAACAAATACACACACAGACACACACACCAGTCACAAACGCAGCTCCTTTTTTCGTGAGGTTTTGAAATCTGTGGCGCAGCTGAGTATACTGAGATCAGATGCATCTGTGAGCCTCTTTCCACAGCTGGGATTGTCGACCACATGAAGTATGTGGCTTCTTCTGTTGACACCAGGCAAGGCTGTGCAAGTCGATGGAAACTTGACTATTGTTTTTCTTGTGCAGCACCAGCTGGGGATATATACACGTCTAGACATTCACAGGTGAAATAAGCCTGTGTGTGTGAGTTCCTGTCCAAAATGTTTTCAAATTGAAATACTTTATTTTGAGAAAAAAGGATGACCAACACACCAACTCATGGTGTTTTGGAAACCGTGAGACTTAAAGTGTTGTTAGGTATATATTTTCATCCTTGAAGGAATTTTTATTAAAGGAGATCTATTTCAAGTGACTATAGGTGACAGTCTCCATTTTAGGGTTAATAAGTTGTACCCCTCCATCGACACCACCAAAATGTGTTGCTGATATCAAGTCATGTCTTAGACCAGGGGTTCCCAAAGTGGGGGTCGGGAGATGTTCTTCTGCTCACATGGAAATGAAAGTATTGTGTCAAAATTAAGTTTGCACATGACAGCCTCAATGTTCATGACTTTGACTGAGATATTCTGCTTTGATCTAATAGTAAACTGTTTATGTAAAAACATATCATGGTTGTCAGGCCATTCTGTTCTTTTGTGATGTCATTATGCCCATGTTTGGATATGCCCATTAGTGCATGCGTCCTCTACGCTTTCTTATGTTTCAGTCACCTCTGGGGATCATGGGGTCTTAGATGGTGTCATCATGCACCTGAAAGTGGACAAAAAAGGGCTATATTTTAACACATAATAATTGTGTGGAATTGTTGATGTTTAGGTTTGATCTCTGTTCTCTGTTGTGTATTCTAAGCAGCCAGAACCATACAATTTATTTCCTTCTGGTTTGTGTGTTATGGAGTCAGCCTATTGTTGGTTATTCAGATCATAAATAAAGATAAAACCTCACACTCATTTGAAATGTGTTTATTCTCCTCACAAATCCACAAATATGTGGATATACATACATTTGGTCCCAGATATAACAGCATAAGTACCCCTTAGGGTTGGCAATCATTGGTTTGTATGACTAAACATATATAAACACTGTCCTGTTTAGCTGCATTTAGTTTGATTTGCTTCCTAAATATGTGTTGAAGGAGTACTTCAGGTATTTAGTGTTGCTCTCTGGTGTGTATATCTCAGTAACCATAGTAAACATGAGATTATGGTCTCAATCTGTAGTTTCATGTCTTCTTCAATCCAGCATGATGTTCATTTAGTAAATTATGGTCCATTTAGTCCACCAGACCAGAAAGCAGGGGATGCTTTAGGGCAGGACTACCTTGTGATTGACAGGTCACTGCCATGGCTAGTGCTGCTAATTCAATTACCTACTCAGTGACTTCCACACTTAGCTGTAATGTTGGGCTGCACGCTGGTGTAGGAAGTGACCAATCCAAATATGGTCACTTCTTTTACTTCACTAAGGCTGATAACATGCCTATGACATCATCAGGGGTCATTTTCTCAGACATGAATCTTCTACCACGGAAAACATTATACAACCGTTTTCAGAGGCTAGTACTTCTTACGACTAGTAAAGTGACTTCCTCTTGAACAAATAAATTCACACACCTCGAGTATATCTCTATTTTTATTTGTGTATATATACACATATAAAAAATAAGGACATATGTACAATGATAATAAATATCAACACGTTTGTACAAGTGAAATAAGTTACTTAACATACTTTAAAAACAAACATAAAAGATCAGACAAGCAAACATGGAGCAAAAATAAAATCGGGGTGATAATAGAATAATGCAAATAATAATGGGAGAAAACAGCAGAACTTAAAGCTTTGAGCAAACAAATGCATAACAACTGAAGAAACGCACATAAAGTACATTACACATGCATTTAGACTTGAGACCGGTATTCCGTTATCTTTTTTTAATTTTTTTGCAACATGTTCTATTAAATAAAATTCCTAATTGTAAAATGGAAATACATTAAGACATAACCAAGTACCAGTGTAAAGAGCTAACATGTTTTTTCTATCTGCTCCAGGGGATGTACTCATATAGAGTGGACTCATTCTATCACTGATCTGCTTGAAATCAACAGATACATATTTGGCTTTTTGGGCTGACAAATATAATAATGGTCTTAGTTTTGGTAGTTACTCAGCTTTTAAAAAGTGAGGGCTTGTAAAATTGGGTCCAGCAGATCAATTCTGCAATATAAGAAACAAACAGGGAGTCCATCAGCCTCAAGCCATTTAGCTCGAGGGAAAATTTAGCTGCAGATACAATATTCAGAAAGGTTGCAGACATCAGCTCAGTGTAGCAAAGTGGACGGACTGCTGAGACTTAAATATCAATCTGGAATCAAATAAAATTATTTAATTAATTGAAGTATTTCAATGAGAAGAAAAGCAACTGCAGTCTACTTTGGCTTATCCAAAAAAGTGAAGAGGCACAGAAAAAAGTAAACACGTTGAAATGCAGCCATGAATTCCTGTACAAACTTTGAACCATAAAATCAGAAATATTTTCCTTTTTTTTTCTTCAAAGAGAGCATTGTTGTTCCACAATATTAGCGTCTGTAAAAGTCCAAAAAGGGTCGATCAAAATGATGCACTTGTACAAGGATGATCATATCAAAGATGTACAGTCCACTTGCAGAGGATCATGCAACACTAGGATGGAGTGCTGATGGCTGAGTACCTCTTCAACCTCGGGATCATATTCTACATCCCTCTCAGCGCTCTGTACACAGTGGGGGAACACAAGGTATTTCTGTCCTCCCCTTCCTTCTTGCTGTTCTCCTCTGGTCCCGACAGACACGTCCCAAAAACAAAACCACCCCTGATGGACAAAGCACAGAGAGAGGACGAAAGGATGGAAAGTGAGTAACATCAAACATGCAGAGTTTGAAATTTCCTTGAAATTAGATCAGAAAGTAGGTGGCATGTTTACATCACCACGGAACACAACACATTCTGGGCAGTCGGTGAATTAGATCATTTAGTGGGATAATTCATGCAAACACCATGCTGAGTCACTGAAGCTGAGGGTGGATGGGAATATGCAGCAGCTCTAGAACTAAGAATATCCAGTTATCTGTCAGTTTTGAGAAGGAGATTGGCATGGAAACGCTCCGTGTACTGTCCACCTTGCAAGTACAACATTGCTATTAAAAAGACGTTTCAGTCTGTAAAAGGTTTTCCTCAGGTCAATGCATTTAGATCCTTGTCAGATACGTTTTCACCTTTATGAATTCTTCTACTCTCAAGCTTCCGCCTTTGGGCACTGCGGACCTTTCTTATCTTTTGCCATGAAAGCCGTTTTTCAGTGACGCACCTGTTCCCTCCAGACACTAATAAAATTGTGCACAAGGACAGCGTTTGATCAGAAGGGGATTGGTCAAACGGTGCAGAAGGTATGATGTAACAAGTGTAGGAGTCCACGGCCGCGCCAGCAGCTCTGTGAGGCTGTCCTTGTTACTTACTACTAAACACTCACATTAGGATCAGAGTGCTGGATCGAGTTGATTGAAATGATGTTCTGATTTGAAATTGCATTATAATAAGATCAGTCAGGTAAACAGCTAGCCCGGCTCCATCGAGTGAATAAAAGGACTTCTGAGGAGGGAGTGGGCATACTTCCATACCACTGGCTTTTTTCTTCAGGAGTTCATACAATAGACCACCAGAGACATTAGTGGCTGTATACCTGTGTATACCCCATAGACTGGATATGAAAAGTGGACGTAATGATGGCTTGTGGACGACGGTTTTGAAGCCTCAAATTCAGCATTTTGGCCGTCACCTTGGAATGTTTCCATATTTAGACTGCAGAGGAGTGATGCGTGGATCTGACTCATGTTTAGTGAGATAATAAATCAAGTGGGAAGTAGGGTCATTTTCTCATAGACTTCTACACAATCAGACTTGTCTAATTGCCGTTTTCACAGCAGCTATGTTGACGTGCCACTGCAGGTGTAACTGATCAAATGAATTACCATCCAATTCTGTTTAGCTTTACAACCATTCCAGGGACAATACCGGGACCTGGCCCACAGACATGGAACAGGGCCATTATTAATACACTGTGTTTACCCTGCAGTCACTCGTTAACATGGCTGCTGTGAAAAGTGCCTATTCTCAGCATGAAAGCAAATAAGGCTATTTGCCAAAAAGTTGATAATTCCTTGAAGTAAGAAGTTGAGAAAGGGGACAGACCCGACACAGAGCAGCCAAAAAACTAAATTGGAAATAGTTTTCTTTTTTGCATGAATTTAATTAAGTTTGAACAATACCTTTCTCTGGTTCACGGCTGCTTCCCGCCTGGAGCCAGCAGTTTGTCAGAACGGCAGCAATCAGTGTGTCTGTCCATTCGTCCATCAATACTGTGTGTGTGTGTGTGTGTGTGTGTGTGTGTTCTTTTTTCGCGATGGTAAGTTTATACAGTGCTCTTCCTCTGTATACATCCACAGTAGCCCCTGGGTCAGTCTCTGGGCGTCGGTAAGAGGGAGGGGATTCATGGGGGGGTAAGGGTCACAAACACGCCGCGGTCCACGAATGGGTGGCATTCAGAGGACGGTGAGTGTGTAAGTGTGTGTGTGTAGGAGGGGAAGGTTCCTTCTTGGCAGTGCAAGTTACCAACCTCACCCTGCACGTACGATATAAAGCACTTATTGAGACATCCACAGCGGTCGCAACAGTGAGGGTTCAGCTACATTCTCCAAGCCTCATGTCTTCATGTCAACTTCAATATGGAATGACGTTTGCAGTTATTGTCCCGCTGCTAAGAGCTGAATGCAAATAGACTGTTTTCTTTCTACAGGGATGAAAAAAACGTCCAAAAAGGGCTCAGCCAAAACACTTAATTGTTACATACTTTGACATTTGGTGTGCACTTGTAGTAGATTGGACTTGAAGGTGCGTTTGAAGGTCACCTGAGCGAGGACTGTCAGCCCTCACACTGTCATGCACGGTGGGGAACCGCCAACACTGCTCCACTCATGACGTAGAAAAAGAACCACAAGAACCGTCTTAATTCAAACCAACCATCACAACAAATGAAAGTGGAAGGGATCAAGGAGTTTCTCCGGGAGTAAATACAACATGGGGGGGTGATTGTCCTTCATTCAAAACCCCCCTTGTGTCTTTCATTGCAGCTCACTTCATTTCCATTTCATTTTCTCTCTCTTTGTCTCCTCTCCTCTCCGTCCCTCACAGAGTTCCTGCTTCGGGGGACGTGATTGTCGTCTTGCTTCGAGATTAATTAGTCTTTTATACCGCTCTCGCACTCTTGGCTCACAAATACAAAAAGGGAAGACGCGCTTCCAGTTTTTAAGTGCAGTAAGCTGAAAAAAGTCTTAAAGAAACAGAAGGACAGAGTCTCTCGATTCCAGTCAGTTGCACTCAACTGGTTTCAGCACAGGGGCTAAAAGCCTCTTGGTCCACTCAACGTAAAAGAAAATTTGCCCTTCTGAAAAAACACGTTACGCCATTTGTTTGATTTCCATGCTTGAGGTGTTCAGCCTTTTTTAAATACACAATTTACACACGTGGCGATTGCACAGTGGAAGCAGAAAAAGCCACAACCGTGACTGCAAGTTGCCCCGGAACACAATAATTAGAGGAGTGCATGTTGGCCAACACAGTGTATGAGTGTGTATATTTAACATGCTGTGTGCTATAAATGTCAACAGTGAGCCAAACAGGCATTGGCAGGGCGCGAGAGAGAACATGGGGGAATCGACAGCGTGTCACTGAAAGAGTAAGAGAGAGCAGGCATCCTCAAAAGGAGGGAGGTAGTTTGGTTGTTTTCGTTTTTCCAACTCAGGGAACGTCGACGGACGAGGGCGGGCCTACACGGACGACTCCTCGGGGTTGGCGTCGGGCAGCACGCTTCTCTGCTGCAGGGTGCGTCTCAGCTCTTCCTTGAAGGGGCTGGAGTAGTCGTTCCCGCTCATGCCCAGGCCTCCCAGCCCGCCGCCCCCAGCGCCAGCCCCGCTAGCCCTCTCCTCCCCTGCTGTGCTCAGGTTGAGGCGGATGTAGCCGTTGCTACCCGAGCCTCTAATGTTGGTGAGGCTGAGACGGCTCGGGGAGTGGATGGGCTGGCCCGGAATGGCGCTGGGCGACGCCGTGCTGCTGACGCTGCTGGGCCCCAGGGCGTGGCCGGGAACGATCTTCAGCGAGCCGTCGGAGTAGTAGTAGTTGGCCCCCGTCTCCCAGAAGCGGTCCTCGTCGCTGGGCATCTTGCTGGGCACAAATGTGGGCGGCTCCTTGGGCAGGGTGATGGGGTAGACCAGGGTGCTCTCAAGAGGCTTCATGTCGGCTCCCTTTCCCAGAGCCAGCTTCAGCCTCCGGCGTAGGTAAAGAGCCGCGACAAAGAGCAGCAGGCACGCAGCCCCGAGGGTGATGACCAGCACCCAGAAGAGCCCCATGCTGCTGTCGGGAGCCCGGGCCTCCATGAAGACCGGGGCGCTGGCTACTACAGCCACCTGGTAACGCTCCGTCTGAAACTTGACGCCCTGCTCCTCAGAGTAGCAGATGTAGCGGCCCGCCTGCATCTGGCCTGCTTCGGGGACCACGAGGGCCTTGAGGGTCCGGTCGAAGCGGGGCCCTCCTGCCTCGGGGTCACCAAGCTGGAGCTCACGTTCGTTGAGAAACCAGCAGGGCTGAGCCAGGTTGGAGACCAGCTGACAGGGGAGCACCATGTCAGAGCCCACCACCACTGTTACGTTCCTCAGACGGGAGTGATCTGCAGAGGGAGAGGAGGAGAGGGGGAGAAGAGTGGTGGTGCTTAGGTGTCATCCATAATATTTCCAATTCATATTCCACAGCAGTCAGCTCTCTTCTGGTTAATTCAATTTATTCAGCTCAATTCAAATGTATTCACACCGTCCAACCATTCTCTTGTACTGCATTGCTCCTGCACTGAAAGTCAATTCCCACAAGGGGCCACTGCTGAGGTGTGGCCCTTTACTCACCAGGGCTGGGGATGGAGACGGGCTTATCAAACTTGGGTTTGCCCCGGCTGAACCTTTCCAGCATGAGGTCCTGTGACAGGGAGGAGGTTGACCTGGAGGGGGAAGGGCAGGAAGCAGAGGAGATTAAAAACAGTCACACCAAGCCCTACACTGGATCCAGTCTGTAACGTAATCATGATATTAATATTAATACCCTTAAACTATAGGCATAAAAACAAGATAGTATTCTAGCATAACCAAGCTGAAACTACAACAACCCGAGACAAAACAGAAGGAATTTAAATAAGTAACAGAAAATGTGTAATAAAAAAAACTATTATTGCACGTATGAAATAACTTGCTACTGCACAGAATATTTATATAGCACAATGGTTTAGATTTTTATTACACATGAATGAGTGAATGAATGAGTGAATTGTCAGTTTTGGGTATGTGGGGTCTTTGGATGCACCCTTACATGTGCTTACATAGACAGATACAGCACAGTAGCCTTTCATTACAACATGCTGAATGTTATCCAGCTCTGATCATAGATGGTTAATGTAGTTTTATGCTTCTGTTGGTGCCACAAGGGAAATCACAGCATGCAAAGCAGGAGGATTTAACGCAACAGCTTCAGGGTAAAAGTCTGCAAAATCTGCAGGGAAATCCACTTCACTCTCCGGTAAAGAGACTTTCATTAGTAGAGTGTCACTACAGAGTTCACATCTCAACACGGTTTCAGGGGCTTTCCCAATATTTGCAATTGGCAGCTATTATAATAAGTATATATTAGTTTAGAGTACACATGCTTGGGTGCACATAGGTTCTGGTCTCACCCGCGGTGGAGGTCGATGCGGACGCAGGCCCGACCCTCGCTGTCCCAAGCGCAGTAGGGATCCCGGGCGAGCAGACAGTCTGGCTGAGACTGATAGCGGCTGCAGTTGGCCAAGGGCAGCTGGAGAACCTCCGAACGAGAGCCGATGTACAAGTACTTCTACAGAAGAAGAAGAAGAAGGAGAAGAAGAAGAAGAGAGAGAGGAAGACAAAGAACAGATCCAGCCATCACCCAGAGACAGAAACCAAAGAGAGACGAAAAGCAAGGAGGGAAGATAAACAGAGAGAGGGAGACAGGGAGGGAGAGTGACTCAGTTAGGAGTTACAGGAGATAATGGGATAATCACTCTCAATTACAATAACATTCACCCGTCTGACCCTCTTCCAATCCAATCTGGATTGCGCTCTTTCTGCAAAAGCTGTTATAAAATGTCTGGTCGTGGCTAAGCCAGCATTAATGAGATAAGCTGTGGGCTCTGGGGCAGGGAACGCCCCTTCAAAATTGCATCGATCGGCCGCCGCGCCATTGTAGAGCCGCAGGGGCCCGGCCGCTGTCGACACTCGACCGACGGGGCAGGGACGCTGAGAAAACAACAGGGGCAGGGGTTCAATTCCCCCGCGGAGGGTGAAGGATTGTAATTACTGTTACTGTGAAGAGGGTTTTGGATTCACGAGGCAACGCTTCATCTGGAAAAAGGGCAGTGTTGATAAAAACATCTGCTGAGTGGCGGCGGGCCAGTGGCACCGGGCTGACGGCCTGTCAGCGCATCTATGATTGTAAGAGTCTGGCAGAACGGGTATTAAGAGATCAGCAGAAGACAAAGTTGTACTGTTATCAGTGAATACCAATGAAAAAGTGACGCAAGAGCAGAGCAAGCTAATGAAACCCGGCCCGTTGCTTTCGAGGGACATGAATACTAGTCGTGCCAGAACAAAGAGAAACATTAAGACGCCTCATCTCTCAAAAAGACAGGAAAGAACACATCCAGGAGCTACACTGAGTAGGAGCAGCTGGAAGCTCAACGTTCGTTTATTAAAATCCCTTTACCCTCAACTTGTTGGATTTGAATCTGGTCTGTTCACATGTTCTTAACAGAAATGTATCCACCAATACAGAAATCATGCCAACGCGAGACTGCATTTCCAGGCGTTCCTTCCTCTCCTGAAAATGTTAGACTCAAGCTGGTAAACCAAATGGAAGTGACGTTATGACTGAAGTGATTTCCATCCCCCTCCCAACGACATTGAAATCAGAATTGAAGTGCTGCATCCGATAATCTCTTTCGTGCATCAGTCGCGTCCACTGTGATTGGCCAGCAGCGTGGAGGCGAAGCAGGATTTGAACTTCTCTCCCAAGCTTCTTGCATTTTAGTTGTCAAATTTCACATATAAAAACCTGTCTGCAACATTTTGACTGCCGTCCTCTGGAACCCTCTCAGTGACTGCCTTCTTTTAAATGTATATTTTCGGGGCCAGTAGAGATGTGCGACAGTAGAGAGCGATGACAGAAAATGAGGGAAAGAGCAACAAAGTTTCCCCAGCTTGATTTGAAGCCACTTCACCCCCGAGCCATGGCACTCTGATGGCCAGCCTGTCCTCCTGCCTTGAGTGTAGCAGTGCAACATTATTTTCCAACCTGGGGAGATGGTCACAATCCACACAACAGAGGTTGAGATATCCTGCCGTTTGGTTATTAGTTTGGGTCAAGCTCCAAAAACCTTTCCTGTGGGGAAACAAACTCAAACTGCCCTCCCTCCAGTTTGTAATGCAGCTTCTCCAATAAAGCGTACAGATTGAGCCTAATCAGCTGCAACAATAACCTGATGAAACATTAAATCCATCATTTCTCAGCAGCTGCAGTATGTGAGTAAACAGACTGTGACGTTGTCAGCTGTGTGTCTGCTGCTAGAATCTGTCAGGATTACGATGTCTGACAGCCTGATGTCACGTTAATGAGTGTCCGGCGGAGAGAGAGGGTGTGGCGGTGGGTGTAGTGCATTGTGGGTACCTTTTATTTTGTCGGTGAATAAAAGCTACAACTCCTCAAGTTCCTCTCTTGTTGGGGTTAGCACCCAAGTTAGCAACAACTTAAGGTAGACCAGTCCTATTCTCCTTTAAGTGACAAGCTGCTCCTCTTATTCTCTTTGCTTTTTTATTTTTAATATTTCTTTTAACTGTTTAACTGAAGGTTAATCGTTTAATCATTAACATCTCGACTTTATTTTTCATTAGTTATAGTCGAAAGTGAAACAACAAAATGACTGAACTGTAATGGTATTATTATTAATAATAATTAATAATAATAATATTAATGATAATAGTAATAATACTACATTTTATTTGTATAGTGCTTTTAAAAGTTCTCAAAGACACTTTACATAAATACACACAGGTTAAAATCACACATTAAGCAGTTCTGAAGCGGTGGTTTCTCGGTACTCGGTCCAGCCCGTCGTGTGTGTATTTATGTACACAAGTGCGTACTCGTGCTTACCTTGGAGTGGGAGATGGTCAGGCTGTCCACCGGCTGGGCCGTCTCAAACAGCTGGATCTCCTCGATGACGTGGGCCTCAGAGCCCAGGATCACCACCCTCTGCAGCCAGCCCTCGGCTGCAGCACACAGGAGAGGAAGAGAAGAAGAATTCACCTCACTTTACTTCTGTTCAGTCAAACTTTCAATTCAAGTTCACTTCGGTGCGACAGACTTTCTTATCTCCTTATCTCTTATTTTTCCCCGCATGAATAAAAACACATTTCCAAATAGATAGCTTTGGCACTTGACTGATTCAACAACAAACAAAAAAATCCAATAAACACACACAAAACAAGCAGTTAATTGATAGGATATTGAAAAAATATTTACACACACACACACACACACACCTGCACCTGCACACCAGGTCATTTGCATTATAAAGATGTGCTTTAATCAATTTGCCAATACACCTGTGACTGCGTACCAGTCCATTTAAATATTAATCTTTTACAAACAAACACCCCCCGTTACTGCACGGCATTTTACTTAAATATTAATGAAATCCACAAACACACACCTGTGATCTGATAGAGGTTCATTAAAATATTAATAGTGAGATATTATAATACAAAAACACAAGCCTTTGATGCCATAACAATTGGTTTAAATATTGAAACATGAGCTGACAATCATCAGCATGATCTGTTCAATTAATTACGTGGGTTTTTTTTTCTGTTATGAGGTAAAAACGTCTGCTGTGACTCTCCATAGAAAAGAAAAGAAAAGATAAGGATGCTTGTGGTTAACAAATGCACATAGCTCTACGGTGTCATCCGGTTCCATCAACTTCAACGTGTGAAACTCTGAACGCCAGCTGCACTAAAATGTCATGCTGCTCTGCAACGGAGAGACTCAGGGAAAGAAAGTGAAAAACAGAGTCCAGCTCAGCAAGACAACTAGCTGGAGGTGAATTTCAAAGAGTTGAGATGCTGTTCCCAACCTTTTCAGACCTTGGGCAAAGGTAATATTATCAGAGACATTTGCCGACTTTTCTTTTTTTAGGTGGCGTGTGTGGGGAGTCGATGCTGGAGGAGGAGGAAGAGGAGATCCTGCCCTTCCTCCTTTCATGTAGGGCATTGTGAACAAGTTTAGATCCCCTGTGAGGAAAAGCGTTTCAGGCACAGCTGGTGGGGTGACCTTGATGTGTGTGTGTGTGTGTGTGTGTGTGTCTACGGATGGAAAAGTGTGCTGACATGTGCCTTGTTGTGTGGCCCTCTTGATTAAGAGACTGTCACGGATAATATGAAAAGCTAACTCGGTAGCCAACGGAAGGCTTGAGGGAAATAGATGCACACACACACACACACACACACACATATAGAGGATAAGGTGTATCAACACGCTCGCCTCTCGTGCCGCCAGTGACCAGTGTCGACTAATCCCTCAATCCTGTAGCCTGGCTCTCCTGAGAAAAAAAAAACAACAAAAAAAACCTTCTCGACAAGTGCCCCCTCTTTCTTTGCTTTCTCATCAGCTGCCGCTATGCTGCAGCTAATAGCTAATCAAGCCAGCAGCCCAATTGGCACTATGAGCGCACGCCTGCCAAGGGCCCTGTTGAGTTTGTGCCGCGAAGCACGACAAGCGGGGATGACTGCACTTGGCTCAGGAAGTGTCAGTGTGTGCATCCCCGCGCTCTTGTGTGTACCAATCTGTGAGTGTGTCTCAGTGTGTGTGTGTGTGTGTGTCCGGGGTTGGCCTCTGTTTGCCAGCAGAGAAGCCCAGAGTCCGCTGTTGTCGCGCTGTCAGGCGCCACAGTCGCTCTGCAGTGATCTGAATGGTAAGTAGCCGAGGCTCTCTCCATTCATGAAAAGGGCCGCGTTCAAATTCACGTTCCCATCTGTGTTATTATTTTCATTTTTTTAGAGAGGGCCGGCTGATTCCAGATCCGTGCCAAAACAGGACACCTGCAAACCGGTCTGACGGCTACGACTGGAGATGTTAATTAAGCTGCGCGGTCGTCGGTGTTTCCTTTGATGCATGAAGATGGATCTCAGCATGCAAATCAAGTCGTTAATTGAAACCCAGCTGAAGTCTGGCCAGATGGCATGTTGTTCTGTGCCACCATAGTTAATGCCAGTACCTTTCCTTGTCGGCTGCCATGGCCTGTGAGCTCTCATCTCTTTGACAAATACTCTCTCTCACACACACACACACACACACACACACACACACACACACACACACATGCAGCTATGGGAGTATGAACAGACACTGTTCAGAGACTGTGAAAATGAATTTTCCCTTCCACATGGAGAGGACGCCAGGCTACAAAAGGTGGGTAAAGTAACAGGGACACTGGATATGATGCATAAAAGCTTGAAGCAGAGCTTACATTTATGTATGAATACTGCCTCATAAAGGTGCTGAATCAACACTATTTTCATTTTTGAAGCCAGTGAGTGTACATATCATAGAAGGGTAAACAGTGTGTAAGTGATAAATGAATCATGGTCCGGGTCTATTTAATGTGTCACAGCCATTCCACAGGGCCATTACTAATATTATTAATCACACCTGTGTTTACCCTGCCATGACATGTACACGGCCGCTGTGAAAAGGACACAATTATTATTTTGTCTCAAAAAGGAATGATATTTATGGATACATGTCTGGAGGGTAAACTTCAATTGAAATGTGCTCACTCCTTTAAAACGTGTTTGATTTGTAAACTGGTTATTGGGTATCTTAAAGTGTTAAACAGACAGTGTGTCATTGTTGCTGCTGTGGGGTCTCTCAATCAAACCATTACAAAAGTCAGGTGATGATGTCATGAAGTCGTGTGGGATTATGGGAGTCTTCATCGTTAGATAACCACTGTTGATCTGACGTGACTCAGACAGAAATCATGTCCACTGAAGAGGTATTGTATGAACAGTTGCATTCATGGTATGTTTATTACTGTGATGTCATTTCATTGGAATGAAAAAGCTAAATCACGTTAACATGAACTTGTTAACTGTTTGACACGCCGATAATGTGCCGCAAACGGTAATGAATCATCATGCTCCGCCGAGCCACGGTTATCCTGAACATAATAACTCAGATGCATATCATCCCGATAATCATCGGAATATGCTCATTACTCATTCAAGTATGATTGAGTAACAATAAGGAACATGCATGAATTTCACCGTGAATCTGTACCTGTGCCGATGAAAAGCATGTTGTACGCCCGCTGGTCCAGGGCGCTGACCCGGTCCACCGCCAGCCTTGTGAAGTTGACACCCTTGGTGAGCAGCAGGGGGCGCGCCAGAGCTTTGTCCTCCATCAGCGGGTGCTTCTTGGCAAAGTTGAGCGTGGCGTCAGGCAGCTGCAGAGAGTTGTTGTAGCTGCTCTCCCTGTCGGAGTTAGTTATACACTGCGGCACAGACGGAGGACGGGAGACGGGGGGAGGAGGGGGGGACACCGGGGGAGATGGAGGGAGGACAAGAACGGAGGAAAGGAGGAAGGGAAGAGGGCCAGGAGGGAGAGAAAGGTGAGGAAACTTGTTAGCTGCAGCTGGCACAGGTTGGCATGGTGAGCTGGCGTTAAGATGACTCCCTCCCTTCCTCCCAGCATTCCTCTCCTCCTCTCCATCCTTCTTTCACTCCGGCTTTCAGCTCCGCCTGCTATCACACCCCTTCCTCTGCTTCCTTTCCTTTCGTCCTGGATCATTACATTCTGAGCTTTTCGTGTGGTGCCAGCTCTTTCCCCACTTTCATTGCTACAGTACTGCACGCCACCCATTAATACTTCCATCCCTCCCTCTTTCATTCTCCCTCCGCTGCCTACTTATCTCTCCTTTCGTGGTGCAGGAGCTGACAGGAAAACAGGTGCACAAACCCCCTACAATTTAGAAGAACACTGTTGCTTCCGGAGGTTGCAGGTTTCTTACCGATCCAGGCCGCGGGACAGGGACAGCACCGGTGTAGCGCCCCCACCTTTGGGATGCCTCCCTGTACTCTTTGTAAGATCCTTCAAACACCTTCTTGACATCGCTGATCTGGTACTGGCACACCGCCGACACGTCCACGTCACCCCTGGAACGCGGGGGGCGAGGGATTAGCGATGTGTGGCGGTAAAAAAATTGAGAGACGGATTACCTGTCATCCAGGAGTGAAAAATGTGAGTCTTTGGCAGGAAACAGCTTGTGGATGCAGCGCTGGTAAAGCCAGACCAGCACACCAGAATATGAATGGAATAGCTATAACTATACATATCATGTTGCATGTTAAAAGCATGGAATGTGAACTAATTCATTACATTAGGCTATGGTGAGAGCTTTTCAAAAAAATATATTTTCAGTGATCACAGCGCAGAAAATATCTTAAGTAAATACATAAAAGCCCACAGCCTACACCGTCCCTTATTCAGGGAGCGGATATGAGTCGTGCGTTGATGACACATCGCTGCTCTTTCTGTGGCGAAGCACACAAACTGATGTACATGAAACACACTACAGGCTACTGAAATCAATCAGTTGGTGCTGCGACTCTGGTGACACGTTTCATTTGATGGGAAGGTCAGAGGGAGTTGGAGTTTGGAGCTCCAAGTGAGAAAGAAATTGGGTATTGAGGCATGATGGAGGCACATGAAATCTTGCACTCCTCATCTCACACATATATCTCATTTCCATGCTCATTCACTGGAATGACACATTTAAAAAAAAGAAATCTCGCTCTGAATCCGCGTCGTGACACATTGATACAAGTGATGAATTAGCCGCTACGCTCTGTACTGTAAGGGAAGTGTGTAACAGACCTGTTAATGTAGCATATGAACGGGTTTTATAAGGTGAACGTGAAAACCAGGGCAGCACTGATTTCTGAGTTTAAAAGATAGCCCATTCAGTCAGATTACGGCTTGAACTCTTGAGTCATATTTACATAATGTCCGGTTATCTTAATGCCACGGGACTTTAAGGAATCCCCAGCGAGTCAAAAAGGGATTAGGAGTTTTTTTTTTTCCAACAGCAGTAAGAACTCTGAATGAAGAGACAAAGCTTGAAGTTCAAAGCTGGTTGGCTTTGCGATATGATATCTTATTGAGGAGCACAAAAGACTCCCATCAAAGGAAACCAGTAGGAGACAGAGAGAGTCTCCAGCTGTCCTCCCAAAGACAACCTCCTGCCCTCGCTCCGATTCCTGTGTTGATAAGTAACTCATTAACACACTTGTGTTATTAAGTGGTCCTATAAAAAACAATCTTGACTTCACTAACAATACCGCAGTCCTTTATCAAAACGAGCCTTTATTGTCATCTCCAGATTATTGTTTGATTATCACTTGAAGTGAAGTTTTCCCTTCAGAAGAAAAGTTTGATCCTAAATGAGTTTTTGTCAAGCTATTAACCTCAGAGAGCAGAACAGTAGACATCAACAGTCTGTTCTCCCTCATCAGGCTCATTATGTTCAAGAGTTGTTGTCATTTCCTGTGACTGGGATAACCACTGGTATCAGGCATGTCAAATCCCAGGAAGTAGTTGGGTCATGATGCTCAAATTGGAAGGTTTAACAAGCGAGGTAACTAATTTGATTCATAACATCGACCGCCAGTCTGTTGACATGTGTGATGGCATACTTGTAGAACAGGAAATAATTAAATCTGTCCCATACTCTTTAGCAAACGGGCATCATCTCATTTATGTGGCTCAGGACCATGATCACATGGTTTCTGGAATGACATTTAGTCCACGTGAAATTAAATCACTCATAAAGCCAATAAAAACATCCTCAAGCACACTTGTGTTGCATCCGCTCAAAATAACTCACATTACTGTCACTTGAAGGCCTATTATATTAAAAGCCCAATTACACAGTAAATAGCTCATCGTATAAAGTATATAATTGGAGTCATCATATCAGACTGGTTGACCCATGATTTTAATAAAAAGCTGAGTATCTGACATGTTTGGAAAGTGATGTAGTAATTAACTCCCATTTATCCGAGGACCCCGCTAAAACTGAGCTCCAGCATCTATGAGGCGTCTCTGCGGCGCTCGGCCTGACTCACCACTGGGCGTGGAAGATGCCGTAGAAGGTGGTCCCCCGCCAGTCCGGGCCCGCCAGTGTGAACACGGCCCTCAGGTTGTTGAAAGACACGTGGCGCTCGGTGAGGGAGCACTCCAGCCTGGCTTTCTGGAAGGTGGTCCACTTCTTCTGCAGAGTCCTGGTGCCACCCAGATCCCCCTGAGAGAGGAACATCAGGTCTCTCAATTATAGGTTCATCCTTTGGGATTCATTCAAGACCGCCTTCACTCAAAGATATGTTTAGCTTGTTGTTATTATGCTTCGGTGGGGATGAGTTTGACTGATTTACTGAGATAGTAAATCACTTGAGAAGTAGGGTCATTTCTCATAGGCTTCCATGCAATCAGACTGCATTTTGCAACCAGAGGAGTCGTCCCCCAATGGCCAGTAGAGAGAATGCAAGTTTAAGGCAATTCAGTCTTGCCACCTGGTTCCACGTCAATCAACTGACCTTGTGATTTTCAAGGTTACATTAAAATGCAGGATTACAATAATAATAATAATACTAATATTTAATTAAACAATAAACATGAGTAGTCCCTTTATATAGACTACTGTTGGTTCAAGACGCGTATACGCCTCATTCCTATCATCCCTGGTGATTGCAGAAGCTGTAAAAGAGGAATTAAAAAATGCAAATGCTCATAATACAGCAATTAGACACAGACAGCGTGCCGCGGCGGTGACAGCAATATCAGCAGGAACCGCTAAATCGTCCATTGCTCTAGTACACATCATGTGTGAGCATCTGTTTCCAATTCCATTCAAAGAGCTTTATTGTTCATCACAGTGCATACATTTAAGGGCAATTCCTATAACACTGCATATATTGTGTAGTTAATTACAAGTATCTCCGCAGACTGCTAACAGTTTAAAGGTTACTGAGGCGAGATCTCTGCACCTGGGACTGTGACGTGAACGCAAACCCTTGCTGCGTTCACTAAAAGGTCGCTGAAATCAGAGAAAAATAAAAAGAGCTGATGCCTGGAGTCACACTGGGTGACTCTCTTCACAACTGGAAGCACCTCTGCTGTGTGGCCACAATCACTGTTGTATATCAGAGCTAATCAGTTCTCCTAATGATGCCATTCATTAAAGAGCAACTTTGCCTCGACCCTGGAAACTGAAAAAATGCCTCGAGAAGTTAAAAAAAGAATGCATCCATTACCAAATAGCTCTATGCCAATGTGTTTGTCTCTACGTGACACGTTGTGAGGAAAGTGGGTTTGGCTGAAATTCAGGGTGGGACAAATTAAAGCACAGGACAGCTATTCTTTCTGTGTGCAGCCCTTTCTTCGTATAATAGAAAACTCTGTTTTTTAAAGCATTGCAGTTTTAGTCTCTTACCTTGTGGTCCTTTATTGCACCTACTGTTCATGTCTGATGCATCACTTGTCTATCATGTTCAACACACTGCCTTGCACTGCACATGCCATATCCTAAAGACAGGAGTCTGTAAGCCCAAGACCATGAGGAAGCGCTCATATGATGAAGTGCTCAGAAACAGCTGCCATCACATCTGGTTGAAAGCAGATATCAGCCGATTTCAAGCCATGTCTTTCACGGAGCTTTTTTGAGGTTAAAACTTTATTTTGGGCTTCAGTCATGTGCAGAAAGATTGTGGTTTGAATGAGGTGGAACGAGGGTCTGTAATCCGCTGTTACCTTGCAGACGCGGGCCACCCTGGCTACATTGAGCTCCGTGTCGCAGTCCAGCTCCAACGCTCGCTCGCTGAAGAAGAAGTAGATCTTGTCGTCGTCGCCCTCCTTGCTGCCGCCGCTCTCCCTCACGAGGGCCGAACCCACGAAGTCCGGCTCTGCATGCACAGCACGGAGTGAGGGGTGTCAAAGAAAAGACGATGATAATGCAGACATGTATCACAGGTGAACAGACTGAATCACATGTGGACGCACTATGACACCTCCATCTCATCCCCACTGCCACTTCTCACCTCTCGCCTATTTTCTATCATCACTTTCTTCTTCACCTAATTTATCCTCCGGTCGTTTCTCGCTCTCCATCTCGCTAGTGATCCCTATTAGCACTCCATTTTGTGTTTTCACTTCCCTCTATTCCTTCCCGTCTTGCTCAGATTCTCTCTATATCCAGCCCTCATTATGCTTCCAGTTATATCTTTAAAAAAAGAAAGAAGGAAAAAACAGTCTTTGAGCTAAATGCAACCATTGTGTGCACAAATCTCATTTTTAAAACACAAGGATACACCGTCCCCCCTAGATGGACTGTTCTTCACTATAAAAGCCTCTCAGGCAGCATTTTAAACCATCATGGGACATTACAACTCTCCACTGAAACCCGGGCCAATTAAATGATTTTACGCTGGTTAGAAGCTGCTTTTATTAAGGTGAGGCTAGTCCGTTGGTCTTGCTCTAGTTTTTAATAAAAGCTCCATATCAGCATGAATAATAAACGGACACATCTATCTAAACCCCAGCCTCATCTGTATGTTCCTCCATGCACTCCTCCCCTCACCTAGCCCCTTTATCAGCTCCAGACCTAATGTCTGTTCTTTCATCAGCCATTTTTCCTGCTGTGACTTCATCCTCTTCTCTCTCCAAGTAGCCCACTCTTTCCCACCTCCTCCCCCTAAAGATAACGATCCTCTCGCTGCAGCCCCGTCCTGCGCTTCATTTCCTGCAACTCATTTATTTTTTCCTCTTGTTCTCTTCTGCATGTTTCTGGCTCTCTTACTTTTTAAATGAAACTCCGTTAAGAAGAAGCCTGCCGTTTAGATCTCCAATGTGATTCATCTTATTTGAATTGACATTTCATTTGTCAGTGTTGCAGTGTCTTGGAAGAGAAATGTTAAGCCTGAACCAATGCGACATTATTTAAATGCAATTATTACTATTATTGATAAATAATTCCTTCTGAACATGAATGTAGAATACAAGCGTGTTTTCCTGCTTGTAGTAACCTAAGCTTCTTAGCTTGTGTACGTGAAACACACTGTTGGAAAACACAAAGTAGAAGGCAGGGATGATCTAACCTCTGTGTTGCTTATGTTTGAGCAACTATGAGTTTTTTTTCTCCACCAGCTTCCAAGTAGGATTAAATTAGAATGAAATAACATTTTAATCAGTTTGTACTAATAAAAACCTCCTTATATACTAAGGCTTAGCTATTTCCATACGTTCAGGCACCATTAGCGATCCTGACTTTTTGATACATGCAGCGTTTAGCCTCAGTCTTTTCACATTCCATGATGTATGTACCTAATAAGTGCAGATTCCAGACCCCGTTATACTGGTTTCAACGTGAGCCACCAGCTGGGCAGATTAAAAAGTCAGCTGGAGGCAGTTTTGGAACATCTCATTCGAGCTGAAGAAGCTGATAGCATACAACATTTAATCATTTTAGCCGACAAAATCAGCCGCTGTGAGTTGGAAATGAAAAGCCTTTCGTTTACTTATGTGTGAAATCCAAGAACCATTGTTTCACAAACTACTTGTAATTTTGAATAGTCGTCTAAATGTGGCACCATTATCATTGTAATCCACGCTAGAATAAGGCTTTTGGGATGTAGCAACAGTAGCACAAACAGGCAGTGTTTTGCCATCCATTCTTTCCTCTCTGTCTCTGTTTCAGTTGGAAGGTTTACAACTTCTTTCTCTTTGTCTTTCCAAAGTCCTCTTTTTCACTTACCATTGAGCCAGGCAGGCAAGTATTCACTCTTCATGCTGTAGTGCTGTTGGCCCAGGTTCCTCAGAATGACTGGCTCCGTACCCAGGAAGTTGTTGAGCGTTGCCGAGTACAGCTCCTTATCTGCAGCACCAAAATGCAAGCGTTAGTTTCATTCGTTTTTTTCGGCCACAATTTTTGGACCTGAGAGGGAGAGAGCCGTCGGTTCACTTCAGTGTGAACAGTGAGGCTGTGAACGCAGCATGCAAAGTTAAATTGGATTCCTGGACTCTGGGTGCAATCTTATGGCGAAAAACAAATGAGAAACGCTGCAGGAGCGAGTTGTGGAGATTTGACAGACATGTTCTGCTTCTGTTAGTGTTGTAAAGACGTTGTGTGGCAGTGATTGATATGAAAGCATTTCCAAGGAAGGACTAGTCATGCATTTTTGGTTTAACGTGATCCTGAATGATCGTTAACACTCTTCTGATGACGTACGCATGCAGTTTGTACAGACTGCTGAGATGGAACAACAGTAGCTGACTGTGTGTGTGGTGTGGATGGATTTAAAAACACTCCTTACAATCACAAGGTAGCCCCGCCCTAAAGCATCCATTCTTATCTATTTCTAATTGCCCTAAATGGACCATCATTTACTAAATGAACATGTGCTGAAGAAGACTTGAAACTAGAGATTGAGACCATTAACTCATGTTTACAATGTTTACTGAGATAATATATAGGAGAAGGAAGAAGAAATAGGGTCATTTTCTCATAGACTTCCATGTAAACAGACTTCTTTTTACAATTAGAGGCGTCGCCCCCTGATGGCCAGTAGACAGAATGCAAATTTAAAGCACCTCACTTTTGGTTTTAACTTTGCTTCCAACTGCATTATCTATTGTCATGGGCCGAAACATCAAATACCATGCTACTATTCTGCTTATTGAGTTGCAAAATGGCTGCTGCAAACACAAGCCTTTTTGAAGCCCGTATTCGTCAACCCGTTTAATAGCCGGCAGCCATGTTCTGGTTCCAGTGACCGTGTTTAGTGGAAAACACTGGATGTGTCCGCGGTTGCTTCTCGTGATAACAGCTGTTGAAAACACGAACAGAACATGTTGCTTTCCTTCCTTCCAATCTATTTGAACTGCGTGTTTATCATCTACCCCGACCGTTTACGTACGTTTCTACGAGCAACCACGGACGCATTAGGCTGGAAGTCACTTAACAAGGCCACTCATTAAGCTGAAACAGCTGCCGCTCGGAAACAGTCGTGATCCTGTCGGAAGTCTTTAGAACCCGAGGGTGACGGGATATCGATTTTTACCAATTTGATTTGATTAAAAGCAACATCACTTCTACATCATCAGTAATAGGGTGTATGATATAAACGTTAGTCTGCATATGGAGTACACCATTACATGCATTTACATGAAGCCGTGTGCTCGGACCAACACTCACCCACGATGAGGCCGGTATGCCCCTTGGCAGGGTCATATGGGCATTTACCCTTCCCATCCTCCAGGGCGGCGGCATTGAGTGTAAAGGAGTCGGCGTTCTGCAAGCACACACACACACACAGGAATGGAGGTGTTTCATTTGCCGTATGATGGAGAGCTGCGAGCTCCGTCTGTCCTTTAGGAAGACCGCAGCTTCACCCCAGGTCACGTTGTCCGGTCGCATCAGCGTCCCGTTCACACACACGACTAACATTCACACGTTCCTCTAATCCAGCAGGCGCTATGTTCCTTTTTATTCTTATCACATGTGGTGTCCGCCTGAGGTCAGATGGCTTGGCATCTCAAGTAGACACCTGTCAACAGAATTGCTCTATCTAGGCACACACACACACACACACACACACACACACTGCATAGTTACCACGTAGGTGCATTTGGGCTGGAAGGCGTAGGTGCCGCAGGTGTAGAGTTGTGTGTGGTCGTAGCTCTGCAGGAAACGGATATAGTTGAAGCACTCGGTCTGCGGAGGCGAGAGGGGGAGTCGTTAAAAGGCCAGCCGCTGAGGTTTGTCCTCTGTTAAAGTGAAGAATGGAAGACTCTCGGTATGCCGACACACACCTCTGAGATTTAGCTCCAGACTAATGCTCCAATGTGACTTCTTCCAAATTCTCATTCATTTGAAATACTTGATAATAACCTTGAGACTAGATCACGTCTGCTGATTATATCCTTTATTAAAAATGTGTGAAATCAGTTGGCCCGTCAGCGATTGAAAGGAACATTTTTCGGGATAACGACGGTGTGAAAAAACGTCGGCAGTTTATTTATTTCGTGTACGAAGTCATTTCATTACACATACTTGTGTCTCATTGAGGACGGCCCTGATTAGATGATGCAGGCACACTAACTAAGCAACCTTTAAACTGAACAAAAAAAGCAACAGATTGTTTCCATTCAAAAGATGTGTGTGTCATTAGGAGTGTAATATATGCAGTGTTTTATGGGTAATGCCCTTCAATGTCGGCGCTGTGATGAACAATAAAGCTCTTTGAATGGAAATAGAAACAGATGCTCACACATGATGCTTGAGGAATGAATAATTCAGTGCAGCCACTTGATGTTGCCTTCGCAGTAACTCAATATTAACACCTCACGGCTGTAATATGAGCGATATGATTTTTTTTTTTATTCGTTTTTACAGCTCCTGCAATCAGTGAGGATAATCATGATGAGACGTGTCTGACAGACGCACAACGACAACAAAGCAGGAAAAGAGTTAACGCTAAGTATAATGACTCACAATGGAGGATCAACAGAGAAAGAAGACCATTCAACTTCCAGTCCAAGAAAAATAAACGACAAACTAATGGAAGTGAAGAAGAAAAGTCATCGAGAAGCAAAGTGACGCCAACGAGGGGAAACCACGGACCTCCTTTCAGTGTGGAGCATTTGAAGGCATCACGCAGATGAGAGACAGTCACACTGTTGGTGAGGGAGATGAGTCCCAGAGGCTCACCTGCAGTTCCATCTACCACCACAGAGGTCGCTAGAAGCAACGCATCTCAAATCCTATGAGCTGTGCACAACAGATGAAGTATTTTTCACTAAATATTCTGCAATCAAAGGCCATCACGCTGTGTTGATGAAACATACCTGAACAGGTGAATTCTGAACACGCATTAAGTTTTAATAACTATTTGAAAGCACTGGAGTATTTTTAAAGCTCCTGATATACTTTTTTTTTTTTGAAGTACATTTTCGTTAATACTGCACACTGTAGAACTATTTCCTCATCTGTTGAAAACCATATCAAAGGTTATTGTCGGGCAATGAGAGAAGCTTTAGCTCCACTCCCGAACGCGCTGTGTGCTTCTATAAAATATTAACCGAGAATCCCCGCTAATGTACATTATGCATTCTGAGCAGTGAGAAGCTCTCGCTGAGACTAAAGAACAAAGCAGTTCGCTATCTGTGTTTACAAATGTACTACAACTGGCGGTAAGAACCGGAGGCTCATAAAACTGCTCAATGTATGAGTTAAAGCTGAATCGCACACAGTAATATCTGCCATTATAGCGTGTCCCGGTTCAGCGTCCACATCCTTCTAGTCTATACACCGCTGAGGACGAAGGGAGTGGTCTCCGCAATGAGACGGTCTGGTCTACAGAGGTTTTCCTGTTTGCGTCACCTTTTCCTGCTCCCGTCGCCTAGCAACCAGCTGATTTAAATGGAGCCATACTTTTTCTTTTTATTTCATACTATGATGGAGGATATGCTTCACCGCCTACGCCATCAGCCTATGATGTATTTCAGGTGAGAGTGTATTTCTGCCACTGATCTGCTCGTAGACGCCGCGTTGATTAAAATCCAAGTGTCACCGGCGCGCAATGAATCTCGGGATAAGTCGAGACCGTGAAGGATCCATCAGTCGGATCCTCCGAATTGGTGAAAGAAGGCCGCGTGTTCTCGTCTGCACGTGAAGGAGTCTTTGAAACGGGACGGCCTTGTAAGAACCGCTGTCATGCATGCAGGCCTTCAGATGCAGCCGCCGCATCTGAACACAGCTTCTGTCAGCTAAAATCTAAGTTACCTGGTTGTTCTTCCCCTTGGCAACACACTCTCTCTTCTTATCCTGTGGAGCCGGCCAGTCAATCTGGGGAAATGAAAGAAAACCAAGATATGATCATATATATATATATATATATATATATAGAGAGAGAGAGAGAGAGAGAGAGATCACATATCTATCTATATTATCACATTCATTCATTGACATAGACCATTAAAAACAGACATCACCTTTTTTCTTTGTATCGTGGCAAAAAAAACAAAGCAATTTTATTTAACCCAATGTATTGACTACTTGCTGCTGTTACTATAGCAACAACCACATTGTAATAAATTCTCAATCTCAATCAGTCAATTCTTTTTAATAAAAGTAAAGTAAAGTATATTACGGTATTGAAAATACGTACATAATGCACATAATGGGCCCTAATCAGAGCAGACACCTACTTTGATCAAAGTGCTTTCTGAATGATTGGAGGACAAAGAAATACTCCTTGAACGACCTTGAACTAATGATACAGTGAAGTTAAACAGTGGCTCTGTTGGTGCAGGGGAATGAAAGCACCACTGCAGAGATCATTAAAGCATTGTTTAAAGGACCAAACACACACAGGTGAGAAAGTGAACCAGGAATGCTCCTGTAGAAGTCTTTTGTCAGCCTGAAGGTACGACTCTCCGGGAACATGAACGCACACATTCCCCGTGTCCTTACCTCCCTCAACCGCTGTCTCCTCTGATTTAATGCACAGTAGCTGCTTCTTAATGACTGTGTGACACATGGCTGAACTTTGCTCCGTGGACAGAGGTCCAAACTGTGTTTACCGAGAGGTTTCCACACCATTAGAAATAATTACACTGGCCATTACAGGCAGAGAGCTGATGCAATTTCAATATTAAACTCTGATTTACTTGACTGGGTTTAAACCAACATAATGCTGTACTCCTAGATAGACTGCACTTTACAAACTAGACCTAGAACACTGACTTTTATATATTGTAATACTGTTAATCATCAGGATCAGTGGCTGTGAAATATTACCTGTGGTTTTAACTCACACACGTCACTTTTTAAAAAAGCCAGAGAAGAATGGAGCGTCGCATCGTCAGCAGTTTATTGTTACTTCTAATTGGTTCCCAAGGGATACTCATTAGTCACTAGTCACCGTCTACTGTATCATCTAATGAAGAAATTCATCTCTTCATTTGCTCCACACAGATCAAGTATTTTACAAAAGAAAAGCAGGCAGCAGCAGAAGCTCTGTGTTAATGGCTGACAGCCTACAAGGACACGTCGGCCCAAACAAATAGCTCGGCTGGCTCACACTAATGCACGGCACTGATAATAAGCTCACATTAACATCTTGGATACATCTCAGAGGCTTTGTGTGGCAAGTAAGTATGGTTCGTAGGGGAGTTTCAACTGGACGTTCATTCCGGGGAAGGACCTCGGTGCCACTGCATGCTCATCCCAGATGTTTTATCTCATGTGTCAGTAACACAGTCCACGCTTGGGCTATTAGCTCATGAATAAAAACACAACACTGGTTCTCAGGGAACTGAGACATGTAGAGCAGGCACAGGTCATGTAAATATCCGTCTGTCCGTCCAACCATGCACCCCTCTGTCGTCCATCTTATCCGGGTCGTGGGGGAAACAGGTTTATGAGGTCCCTCTCCCCAGCAGCGCTACCCAGCTCCTCCTGGGCGACCCCTTGGCATTCCCAGGCTGTATGACATATATAATCCATCAGGCCTCTCCCCAGCTGGACGTGCCCAGAGAACCCAGAGGGAGGCATCCAGGAGGATCCTGATCAGATAGCCTCAACTGGCCCTTTTAGATACGACGGAGCAGTGACTGTATCCTCTGAGCTCCTCTCCCTATCTCTCACCATCCATTTACCCTCACTCATGAAAAAGACCCTGACATACTTAAACTCCCATCGGGAGGTCCTCAGAGGAGTTTATAGACATGTATAGATAGGTGCACATAGTTTCATGTCATTTGAAGACATTGGAGGTGAAGCAGTGCATTAATGTAGCAAATTCAGTCTGAGTTGTGTCTGACGCACCTCGCAGGAGGACAATTAATAATGAACAACAATCTGCAATCTCCACGGGAAAGAAACCAACTCAATAATGAAAGAGGAAGCACTCCAGAATGGGAGCTGTAAAAGCTAAAATCCAGAGAAAATCCCACGGACATTTTCAGGGAGACGGACGGACGGACATGAACGCAGAGAAGGAAGACGGTGAGAGAGAGAGAATAAAGAAATAAAAGAGCAGCAGTTAGAGAGAAGGGGGGGAGGAGGGGTGAGAGAGTGATGGGCACATGGTGACCGAAGGGACGGACTCGGCCACCATGTGCCCATCATTACTGTACGGCTCATCATTACTGTAGGGCTCATACCCCCCCTCTAACAGCCGGAGTGTGTACATCTAATAACTGCTCATTACGCCGCCAAACCAGATAACAATTCCCAAACCGCTGCAGGCTGAAATTGTATTGATTGCAATATGGACCAATTATTGAGGGAGCAAAGCCAAAACCAGATTGGGTCTCGGAGGCTTCAGAGTGTGAGAGCGTGAGTACATCAGGTCAAGTCAAGGGTAGTTATAGAGCACATTAAGCATTTTCCCCTCAGTGCTGCACAGAAAAACAAGATACACACATTAAAACAAGGACAATATAAACATGACGGAATAAGTGCATCGTAAATAAACTCTGAGAAGCAGGGCCAAAGCCTGTGAAAGTGTGTGTGTGTGTGTGTGTGTGAGTGTGCACATTCAGAGTGGAAATGCCTGACAGAAGTGAAATATTGGCGGCAATAGCCATGCATATTACAATCTTTATATTTGGCAGCTTACTCACAATAACTTGTAACTTGTCAGCAAACTTCTGAACTCAGTCCAAAATCTATTACACTTGATAATGAAATGATGCATCGATGATACAAACTGTGAGTTAAATAATCAAAACGAGTGTAAAAATCCAATCTAAAGTTTTTTTCCTTCATCACGGGCCACAAAAGTATACGTACGGAAGATGATTCGGGTCACATGTCATCTAACGTACTTAAGCATTTGTCCATATGTTATGATATTTGATGACATCATGCTATTTATGTTCCTTATGCAACTTTGGTTGGTAGTTTTTGCTTCAATTCATCCATTTTTTCTTATTAAACAAAAAAAAAACAAACAACCAAGAAATACATTGCCGGTTGCTTCTGCTTTTTAAAAGTTGACATGGAGGGCTCGCAGCTAACAGCAGTAATTAATCCAGTTTAATATATTTTTAACACTTTAAGGAGGACACTCTAACACATTTTGGGAGGACATTACATTTCTTGACAAGGTCGGAAGATTTAATAAAGTAGTACAGTACGGGCCAGACCAATAAAAGACCCAACAACTAGTATGACTCAGTCAACTTTATTATGCTTAGAATTGACCTTTTTGTGTCCTCGAGTCCAAAAATGTTTCCAAAAAGGGATGAAAAAAGTTTATCCGCAAGTTAATAGATAGCAAAGTGCTTTCCTTTCCTGCGTATCGAAGCGGAACCTTTGCTCTAATAATTCAATCATAATTGAATTTGTTGTATTCAAATGAAGTATTTGAATTGTGTGTTTTCTCTGCAGTGCTCAGTAACCACGCCGGGTGGAGGAGACGGTGCTCTTTGTTCCTGAACCGTCCATCATGAAGCTCTGTGATATGAAATCTTTTGTGTTATTATTTCATTTCCCCCGTTTTTGCAGTGCTGGTTAGTCAGAGGCATTGTGTGGATGGAATTGTTTTTTTGAAATCCTTCCCTGCCTCCCCATATTGAAGTCCAATTTAATCCCCTTAAATGGAAAATGCAGCGTGTGAAGCGTCGCCGTGCGTTACCTGAGGCCGTAGCTGTCTGCTGATGTCGTTGGGGTCCAGGGCAAACAGCGCCTCCCGAGCGCCCACGTAGAGCACCCTCTCGTGGTCGGACAGTGTCAGCATGCTGTAGTTGAACACTCCCTGGATGCTGAACCTCGCCATGCTGTCCAGCACATCTGGATAAACACACACAGGTTGCATGGTTACATTGCTGATAATACAGGGCTACAAAATGAGCTGCTTTCAGGTGACAGAATAACACAGGAAGAACATCTCGCTTTTCCCTTGTTGGAATGTGTTAACATCACACCACCGAGTCCCGCCCACTCCGCCCCCTGTAGCTCCATGGTGTGTCTCACACACGTTTTGCTTTTAATTAAGAGCTCTGACTTCCTCCATCCTCTCCATCGCTTCTTTTCTACCTCCATGGGACTGTTACAACCATGGGACTGTTACAACCATGGGACTGTTACAACCATGGGTCTGTTACAACCATTGGACTGTTACAACCATGGGTCTGTTACAACCGTTGGACTGTTACAACCATGGGACTGTTACAACCATGGGACTGTTACAACCATGGGACTGTTACAACCATGGGACTGTTACAACCATGGGTCTGTTACAACCATGGGACTGTTACAACCATGGGTCTGTTACAGCCATGGGTCTGTTACAACCATGGGACTGTTACAACCATGGGTCTGTTACAACCGTTGGACTGTTACAACCATGGGACTGTTACAACCATGGGTCTGTTACAACCATGGGACTGTTACAACCATGGATCTGTTACAACCATGGGACTGTTACAACCATGGGACTGTTACAACCATGGGTCTGTTACAGCCATGGGTCTGTTACAACCATGGGACTGTTACAACCATGGGACTGTTACAACCGTTGGACTGTTACAACCGTTGGACTGTTACAACCATGGGACTGTTACAGCCATGGGACTGTTACAACCATGGGACTGTTACAACCATGGGTCTGTTACAACCATGGGACTGTTACAACCATGGGTCTGTTACAACCATGGGACTGTTACAACCATGGGACTGTTACAGCCATGGGACTGTTACAACCATGGGACTGTTACAACCGTTGGACTGTTACAACCGTTGGACTGTTACAACCATGGGACTGTTACAGCCATGGGACTGTTACAACCATTGGACTGTTACAACCGTTGGACTGTTACAACCATGGGACTGTTACAGCCATGGGACTGTTACAACCGTTGGACTGTTACAACCGTACAACCGTTGGACTGTTACAACCATGGGACTGTTACAACCGTTGGACTGTTACAACCGTACAACCGTTGGACTGTTACAACCATGGGACTGTTACAGCCATGGGACTGTGACAGCCATGGGACTGTTACAACCGTTGGACTGTTACAACCGTACAACCGTTGGACTGTTACAACCATGGGACTGTTACAGCCATGGGACTGTTACAACTGTTGGACTGTTACAACCGTTGGACTGTTACAACCATGGGACTGTTACAGCCATGGGACTGTTACAACCGTTGGACTGTTACAATCGTACAACCGTTGGACTGTTACAGCCATGGGACTGTTACAACCGTTGGACTGTTACAACCGTTGGACTGTTACAGCCATGGGACTGTTACAACCGTTGGACTGTTACAACCGTTGGACTGTTACAACCGTTGGACTGTTACAACCATGGGACTGTTACAGCCATGGGACCGTTACAGCCATGGGACCGTTACAGCCATGGGACTGTTACAACCGTTGGACTGTTACAACCGTTGGACTGTTACAACCGTTGGACAGTTACAACCATGGGTCTGTTACAGCCATGGGACTGTTACAGTCATGGGTCTGTTACAACCATGGGACTGTTACAACCATGGGACTGTTACAACCATGGGACTGTTACAACCATGGGACTGTTACAGCCATGGGACTGTTACAGTCATGGGTCTGTTACAACCATGGGACTGTTACAACCATGGGACTGTTACAGCCATGGGACCGTTACAGCCATGGGACTGTTACAACCATGGGACTGTTACAACCATGGGACTGTTACAACCATGGGTCTGTTACAGCCATGGGACTGTTACAGCCATGGGTCTGTTACAGCCATGGGACTGTTACAGCCATGGGACCGTTACAGCCATGGGACTGTTACAACCGTTGGACTGTTACAACCGTTGGACTGTTACAACCGTTGGACAGTTACAACCATGGGTCTGTTACAGCCATGGGACTGTTACAGTCATGGGTCTGTTACAACCATGGGACTGTTACAACCATGGGACTGTTACAACCATGGGACTGTTACAACCATGGGACTGTTACAGCCATGGGACTGTTACAGTCATGGGTCTGTTACAACCATGGGACTGTTACAACCATGGGACTGTTACAGCCATGGGACCGTTACAGCCATGGGACTGTTACAACCATGGGACTGTTACAACCATGGGACTGTTACAACCATGGGTCTGTTACAGCCATGGGACTGTTACAGCCATGGGTCTGTTACAGCCATGGGACTGTTACAGCCATGGGACTGTTACAGCCATGGGACTGCAGGAAAACTTCACATCATGATGGTTCTCTCCACAGTAACAATTCACTTGTGATAATCATCAAAATAGGCTTAAAACTCAAAAACGATGGCGCTAAAAACATACATACAGCTGCTCTAGCTCAGTATTGTTTTGGTTGGAGAGATTTGTTCAGCTTTTGTTCCTGTGTGTGACGTTACCAGATATGCCAGGATTTATTTCTACGTGTCTGTGAACACATGTAGCACGTCTGTTTTAGGTTTAAAAGGAGTGGGCCTGAACGCTATAGAGGACGGTCCGTGAAGCTACAGAATGTCCTTTTTTAGGGTTGAAGGAAACTCAACTTCCAAATACCAGGCCATTACGTGTTCTTCTTACAGTGTCCAGTAGGGGTCTCCAGACCATATTTCACCTTGATGAATCACAAGGTGAAAAGACTACGTAGCAATTGCTGTGGTGGCTAGTAATCAACATCAATGCACCTGAAGATATGAAAAAAGCTTTTTTTATTCATATTTATTTCCACTAAAAGCTGTCCCGGTTATAAGTCATGTTTGCTGAGACGACCCACAGTATCTGGCTTCAACATCAGTTACAAATGATTCCTGCAGGATGGAAACGCTGCACTGAAAGCTTCCCGAGCTCCGTATTTACTTTAGGAAGCGTCGTCTTCAAGGCGAGTCTGATAAGTTCCAGAGCGAGATAAGGTGGCCGTCTATTTAGAGAAGCAGTGCAAATAAACAAGAGGCAATATTGCACTTGCCCTTCCAGCCCCTTGTTTTGATGAAAAGTGCAGTGACGTGTTGCAGTTATGGATCTAAAGCCAGTGTGAAGGCAGCTTTTAAAGGCACATTGATGATACCCGTAATCTAGCTGATAGAAGCAAACATTTGGTTTTTAATCTATAAAAGAAGCTGTCTCCAGCTTCAATCCGCCACTTCTTTAATGTGCGTTTGTTATTGATCCGGGAGGTTTGTAGTCATGCGCTTGTCCAATAAGCATTCAATTAAGACTGGCAAGTTTTAAATTGAGAAAATCTTGTTTTGTCAAACAACCTAAATTGTGTTTTGCCTCCATTATCCACAGCTTGAAGAGCAAAGACTGTGATAGGACTCCAGAGCGGTGCAGCCCCTACACAACAACACAGGGCCTCATGGAAGAGGAGACGTGACGTGGACAGAATGCCGAGCGGAAGAACAATGATAATGAGTGTGAATCACATTGTTCATTATCTGCGCTGCTAATCCTGATGCAGATTGCATTTATTAAAAGCCTAATGGAGGCCTTTTACCCTGATTAGACTATCACTCAGAGTATTAAAGGAATATTAGCCTCCTTGTAAACCCACTTATTGATCCTTTGACATCACAGAGCTGAATTGATTGGGATTTGTCTCCGGACTGGCTGATTGGTTTAGGGAACAACCCACATTTCTGGGTTGTGCCTGATTTAAACTGCTCGCCATGGTCCCATCTGCAGGGCTTGTTGAAAAACTAAAGCTGACTTTTTTCTCATTAAAATGTAAACAAATAAGAACGAGGCACCCAACGTTTTGGCGTTCACTCACTCACTCTCTCTCTCTCTCACACACACAGACACACACACACACAGACACACACAGACACACACACCGTTCAAATCCCCTGACTAGCATACAGACAAACTAGTGGCGCAGAGCAGATGAGAAGGCAAGACGGGGTGGGGGGGGTGGGGGACAGGGTGGCGTTTAGTTTTCATTATCCACACTCTTGTTGCGTGTAGTGTCACCTTGTCTCCTCTCGCTCACTTTATCTGGGTGTGCAAAAGGTGAAGCGCCGCCGCCGCACGTAATGCGATCTCATAAATTGAATGAGAATATTCCTCTTTTTCAACAGCATGAATATTTTCACTTCTTTTCTGAAAATAGCAGCTGAAATCCAGGGAGGGAACGGCAAGAGCTGCTATGATTTATGGTGTGACTAACTGCTCATGTGATGCTGTGGCCTAGATGGAACTAAACAGACTCATATACATGGAGCAGGATGTACTGGAACTGTGTGTGTGTGTGTGTGTGTGTGTGTGTGTGTGTGTGTGTGTTACTGAAAGCTTGATAACAAAGTCATTCAATTTTAGCCAGGTTTTTTTTTGGACGATTATATTTAATTTGCTTCAAACACAGAATGAACCCTTTCTATACCTGCTGCTCAGGAAGTGATGCTTCTTATTTCTTACATAAAACCAACATTTGGTTTGAACTGAGTGCAAGTCATCAGTGAACTGACAGTTTCAGACCAAAGGTGGCGCCACAAGCAAGATGAACAATCATCTCGGGCATTTCCTACCAGCCTGAGTGCAAACATGTCCATCTGGTTGTAAAACTCAAGTAAAAAAAGGCTTTTATTGCACATTGAACATTAAGTAAGCAGGACTGAACTGCGCAACGTGTCAGCTATGAGGAGGGATGGGACAGTATCGGATTTTTATTGCCGATCAGGATTTAAACACTCTCGACAAGTTGATTGTGGTGTATTTCTATTATCGGGATAATTGAAAATATCATCAACTAACTTGAAAAAAGCTGTTTAGCTGCGATCACGATAGAGAAAAACAGCCTAATTGGAAAAATACAGGATACAAAAAGACATGTTTTGAAATGTATTTATCCTTTTTTAAATAGTTTTTCACAAAAAATGATCTTCAGTAAAAAAATATCTATATATCTATATATGTCTCCCATCTGTGATAAGTTTTTGTTTCTTAACAAAACCATTCCAGTATGTTTTAGTGACTATTTTAAGAGTTTTAAGCACATTTTGATGTTTATAAAATCTGGAAACGTGGAAACATGTATCCTTCCAAATGGACAATAAAAGCTGATATTATACACATTAAATGAGACTATTTCCATGCAAACAGTTTTAACTGTGCAAAAAACGATAAAACAGCATTTTGACCATCATGGCACAATAAAAGCCTTCCACTAAAACCCTGCTGTGGAGGATGTGTTCTGACTGGTTAAAACAACAACCTGAGAGGTGCACCACAGCAGGATGGAAGGAGAGAGACAGAGAGAGGAGGGAATAAGTAACCAAGGGAGGAGGGAAGGGTACGTCGTGAAGCTTATTATGTGAAGAGCAGCGGCGTATAAACATTGGAGGGTGTGTTCGGATGAGGGAGCTTGATGAGGGAGAGAGAAGAGAGAGAGGCGGCGTCCTCGGGGGAGAACCGAGCACATCTGCTGTGTTCCACACAGCCGGGCAAGAAAACTCCAGAGCTGACACACACACACACACATACACAAACAAACACACACACACATACACACACACACACACACACACTCAGATCAGTGCACATCTGAACACACACCGAATATGCGTAAGTTTATGGTTAAGCTAAGAGACACACACACACACACACACACACAGTCCTGGGTAGTTCTCCAGGGTACCTGCTCAGTGACTTGAACGTCTCTCCACCAACCTGAGGGGAAGTTTCGCTCTGAGTGGCTTGTTTGAAGTGATCAGCGACTCTGCCATTAAGGGGTGATACGGGCAGAAGCACTTACCATCTGCAGCCACACTGTGGCAGCCCTGATGTGACCTTGTGTGTGTGTGTGTGTGTCGCAACCTGAGTGGGTTTCTCTCTAACAGACATGTCAGGGTTGGTGTGACACACGAGGACACTAATGCAAAAAGGAGGCCGGCAGGTGAAACTAAAGCTTTAATGTCTGGGGGGGTTATGTCTTAATATTCTTTGTTGAGGGGTGTCCCCAACGATTTTTAGTCTGGGGGGGGTTTATCCTCAACTTTTGTCATGAAAACAGCAACATTTCAAAGTGCTTTAACCTGCTCCGGAGCAGGTTGTGTTCCTGATAAGAGATCAACGTGGAGAAAAGCACCGCCTACTGACCAATCAGCTCTCTTGGATTAAAGATCCCGTGAAGCTCTGTGTGCGCATCGTGAGCTCCTGGGAGAACTAGTGTTCAGAGAGCGATGTTTTATATGAGAGATCCAGATTCTCATCAGAGGGAATGACTTATCTGTGTCAGCGTGCAGCCTACTTACCACTTTGAATGATGTTTTATATTTATTTGATTTGCTCCCAAGTCCGTTTTACACCGCCGGGATTGCAGCTGAAAGAATGAGGCTGATATTGTCATAAACCACGTTATAAGAATACATCTCAGCAACACATTCATTTCTTTAAAGTTATTTGTTTAGTGCAGGAGGACATCATGAGAGTTAAAGGGGCAAAAGAGGGATGATATGCTTTAAAAGAGGACCGCAGGGCGGATTCAAACCTGCGACTGCTGCAGGGAGCCTCGGTACATGGGGCTGTAGCTCTACCACTGAGGGAGGGGCAGTCATATTATACAATTATTAACTTACAAATTCAGACAACGAGTTTTTGCGACTGGAGCAGATGTTCGTCACACAATGTTATTGATGTGAAATATAATTTTTTATGCATAAACTGATCAGAGGTCTAAAAATCCCTCCAGTGGTCTTAAAATAAATAAAGTACAGTCCCTAAGCTGATGAAAGAGAGCAAAAAAACGTCAGAGGCAAGCTTGGGTGATACAAGGAAACAGAGCAGGGCTGATGAGAGGAATACAACAAACTGAAGGCCACACACTAGAGGCACTTTCAAAATAAAATAGGAATTAACCAGCAACGCAACATTGCAAGGATGAATGTACGGGTCTGCAGGTTGAACAGAAACGGTTGTACGTGGTTTGCTGAGGTGGAGAACAGGATGGGAGGAAGACTGAAGAGGCAATCCTCCATACCAGCAAGCAAACATTCAAATCCATTAACTAGTGTATTGAATCTCCAGCAGCAACAACCGCAACCTTCCACCGTATTCTCAACAGAATGAGCTCGCTATGTATGCAAGACGTTTGAAAACCATTTAAAGCTTTGTTTTGAGAGTGTTTTCCATCATTTCAAGGACCTGTGTGTGTGTGTGTGTGTGTGTGTTTTTGTGTGAGGGTGGTTTGGGTGAAATTACATGGTCTTTGATGCTTAGAGACAACAGTTTTCAGGGAGCAGAAGAAAGGAGAATATAAATAAAAGAGCATGAATAAGAAATGGAGGGCAAAGATGAAGAGAGGCGTAATGAGTCCAACAGATGAGGAGAAATTCAAACAAAGGGCAAACAGAACGGCAGAAGTGAAAGGGAGAAGAGAAAGAATAGACAACTCTGAGGGCCTGACCACGTCAGTACTGGAAGGAGACACGATCAGGGATCAGCGCACTACGAGAGCTCCTCATCGGCTGAGCTCTGTTTGAAACTGTGAGAATGATGTGTGTGTGGCAGGTTTTATGGTTGATAACATTTAATATAGCCATGTTGGGGATTCAAAAGAAAAAAATTCATCATTTACATGGCATGCCTGGTAAGTGTTAAAAGGACACACTGTGGTAGCCTAAAGCCAAGCTCAAAGGCTCCTGGCAGCAGCTTCATCTTTAGTGATCAGACAGAAAAGTCGTAATAATCTTCTTATTTAACACAACAGGAAAAAAATATTTTCTTAAATGTCAAACTACTGCTTTAAATGAGAAATGTACTTTAAGGGCCCTAGTTTCGTGGCGCAGCGCAGGGTGGCAGAGCGGGCGTAATGCAAGTTTTGACCCGTGCAGCCTTGCGTCAAGATGGGTGTGGCGGCGCAGCAGGGGGAGGCGTCACAGATTCAGCTTGGCGTAGCGGAAGTTTCGTGGCAAAAAGCCTCGCCGAGACTGCGCTGAAAGCTCGCCAGCTCCAACCTGGTCTACTCAGCCTCTCGGACCAAAACATCTCCCTCTCTCTCTCCTGTTTTTTATAATATCGGCATTGTTATTATTATGATACGCACGCACAGCGCGTGATGCCCGTGGTGGGAGCGGCGGCGCTGCTTCTGTCATCGGGTTGTCAAGTGACGGATCTTGCACTGAACCTCCCCTAATGCATTAAAGGTGAGGAGAGGAGCTCATTTGATTGGTGAAGATCTGAATCGGCTGTATTAATCCCAGTCCACACCTCGTCTCCTCCTCGTCTCCCACTCACGCCTTCTTCTCCTCCCTCTTTCCCACTTGCGCGGGTGGGAGTGATGGGAGGTGAGCCTGCGCGGTGCACGAAACTTGCAAAGTCCAGGCGGACACGCCCCGTCGGCGCGGCACAGGTGCGCTGCTGACTACGCCTAGTCTACGAAAAACTAGGGCCCTAAGCCAAAGGCTAAAGTTCTCATGATGGAGAAGATTCCCCTTAATGCCCTATATTATTATGTATTACAGCATTGAATTATTATTATGGATGCATTGATTATTATGGTGTGCAGGCAGCTTTTTCATGTTCTAGCTTGTCGAGGCTCAACACCTTCATACTGTTGGATAGTTGATTCTCACAGCGCCACAATGCTGTTAAACTCACCATTGTATGTATAACCTTGATCTTCAAAGCAAACAATAATTATGTCTGTAGATAAATGTAGTGGATTAAAAGCTACAGTGTTGCCCTCTGAAATGTCATGGTGTTGTAGTGCAAAATGGAAGTACTTGACTTAAGTACTTAAGAATTGCACTTGTACTAGTAGAGGGCTTGAGTACGCATACTTTCCACGACTTTCCAAGACATGTAGTCGTTGAATAGGACACATAGAACATTACATTTCAAAAATGTAAGTATCACAAATATACATACGGGAAAATCTCTAAATCAAATGTAAAGTGATTCCAGTATGTTTTACTGCCAATTTTTGATGTTTATCAGGATGATATTGTGAATTATTTTAGCCCAAATAACCGTGACATGAAATGTTCATATCGTCCCATGCCTCGTTATAATGTGCTTGCATGTGTTCTTGTAGGGCATGTCAGGGTCATGTCACAGCTTCACCACACAGCCCAGCCCAAATCAAACCAAACTAAACCCAGCCAGACCAAACAGAACTCCCATGTGGGGCCAAGGAGGGGGCCTGTTGCTTCACGACTGGTTGAAGAGGTCTCGATCCAGGCCTTGCCTCTGTAATCTGCCTCCATCAGCCTTCCAGCGGAGCTCCAGCCTTCCCTCTCCCTGTCTGCTATAAATACACCCGGCCTCTGCTTATAGCTTCTAACCGCCAAGCCATGCACGCACCAAACTATGATTAAAGGCCTATTTTAGGGAGCGCTTTGAAGCAGCTACAAACACCAGGCGAGAGGCAGAGACACACAGACAGACAGCGAGACAGAGGAGGGAGAGACGGTGTGCAGCGCCCACACAGACGGGCAGATATCACCCGAGCGGGCGCACACGCCGAGTGCTCGGCAGCCCCTCGTCTGAGCAGGTACCCTCTTTGAAGGGAAAACAACAACAACAGCACTGCACACACACACTCCCACGTGGATGCACAAGCTTTGTCTGCTGAACAGACGACAAGTTCACAGGAGAGTCAGGTGTACGACAGAATGGGAGCAGCGAGAGCGGAGAGAGACAAGAAAGGGGAAGATATACATGCCTTCCTCAATCTGTGAGAATACCTTTCGTCAACTGTGGAGTGAATTTAGGTCAGTATGGAGGAGTAAAACAAGAGAAAGTGGGCTGTATAGGATCATTCAACACAAGGAATGTGTACTTAAGTAAGTCACTCCTGAATGAATCAATACGCCATAAAGGTAGCAAGTACACTGTTGAAAGTACATAGGCCGGATGATTACTCCTCTCTGCGTGGCTTTAATGTGTCGAACGCTAAGGCTTCCCGCCACAGTTTGTCATGGGAATATATAACGATTGAATTGGGCAGAATTGGGAGATGAAGGGATGAGAGAGTGGGAGGAGAGGAAGTGGTAAAAGTGGATTAACACAAGAACGGAACAAGTGAGCCCGGTGGGGGGATGGTTTTCAGCGGGGGGGGGGGGGGGGGGGTTTGGACGTTGGAAGATGAAAGCGGGAGGGGGGGGGGGGGATGAAACAGCCGAGCTCGGTGGGGGGTCGCCATTGCAGTCCACAACAAGCAGAACAAATCATCAAGAGCTGGTTGATGTCACAAGTGAAGTTTATTCCATTCCAGCGTCATGGTTCAGTTTGTATGACTGGTACAGCAGCGGGCACCAGCTGGGGAGAATTATGCCTTTTTGTACAATGTTGTGGTGATGACACACACACACACACACACACACACACACAGACGGGTGCCTGTGGAGCCCATTTTGCAGTTTGCGTTCCAACTGTTACAAGTATTTGGTGATTCAGAAGAATCCTCAGGTCCTCATGCTGGAGACGCTGACACAAAGTAGGACTGGGCTTCAAAATACTCAATTTCCCGGTTCCTATTGATCTTCATTTGAAAGATCCCGACATTGATTCATAAACTCCTTGTTGCCATTTGCTGTATTCTCTTCGTTAGTCCTGATGAGGAGATCTGTTGCTGTGAGAGACGGTTTCACCAAAACACGACAGAAGCTGCTCCTCTGACAGCAGCGTCCGGCCTGAAGGCATATGAAGGCAGATGTCTGGCAGCGTTTGACATCTAAAAACTATGAGGACGGAGGACAGCTGGACAGAAGTCATATGGAAGATATGAAACAAGACGTCAAATGCTGTGGCTGAAGCCTTTTAACCAGACATCGCCCAGAAACGCTGTCAGCAAAGTGGTCCGACTCCAATCGAACAGCTCCGGAGACATTTACAGCCAAGCTACTTGCTCACACATGGGTGAAGCGGCGATCCCTAACATGTACAAGGAAGTGAAATATGGTGCTGAAACATGACTTCAGTCAGCAGTCTCCTTAACTCGTGACAGCTGGACACCCAGAGCCACACCTCTCATGGATCGATATCCAATCGGGAAATCAGTCGCGACACCCAGCCGTACACACGAGGATCGAGTTAGGCTTCCGCACATGCCGCTACCCCACAACTAACAAGGATTTTCTTTGTTTTTATCTACGCACGCCGGTGTCTCGCTCAAGGACACGTTTAAGTGTGTAGACAGGAGTTGTTGGGAACTGAAACAAAAAGTCTAACAAGCTTATGATTAAAGCCAAACAGCGTTCTACCACCTGAGCTACAGCCTAAAGCAGGCTATTAGATTCCGGTCCAGCTGAGTCCTGTTACTTATTACTCAGTAGCAGCCCTTTTGAATTACAGCAGGTTCTCATGGTGTAGTTATTGTGAACGTCAGGCAAGATAGACCCATTTCCTGCTCAAGCAATCTGCAGAGGAGGCAGCTATGTGAGCAGCAACATGTGGCCTTGTTCTTCTACTCAGCCACAGGGTACAGTAGAGATCTGCTTGTGCCTCAAATGAATTATTATTGCACACGATTTGTATCCCCAGATGGTGCATCAACAGGATATCTTAACCTTCCCTTCGGACTGTTTTTTTTAGACCTGGCACCATTTTTTTAAAATTTCAATTCAAGAACTAAATTAATTGATCAATTTATTTAGTCCATAAAATAGTGTGGAAAAAAAGATAACCACAAACACTTTGAATTGCTTGTTTTCCCCAACCAATAGCTGAAAACCCAAATATATTCAATTTGCATTTAAATAAATCTGACAAAATCCTCACATTTGAGATGCATGAACCAGCAAATCGTTGTCAGTGTTTGCTTGTTAACTCACTTTAACAACATGACTTACTTACATGACTTTAACAATGACTTGTTATAATGCTGTCTCACATGTGATAAATCCAGGTGGCAACCTCCAGTGCTGAAAAGTGAAGCCAATGCTGAAGTGCCTTAAACTTGCATAGTCTCTGCTGGCCATCAGGGGGCGACTCCTCTGGTTGCAGAAAGAAGTTTGATTTGAGAAGTCAATGAGAAACTGAGTAGATTATGGTCCCATATAGAGTCAAATAGACCATAAATACCATTTGCTTTCCAGAGTCGCTACCTTGTGACTGACAGGTCTAATGTCGCTAAAGTCGCAATTAGCCAATAAGATGACTTTAACACTTAGCTGTAAATTTGATATTGAATTCTGGACGCTAACTTTGCTTCACACACCAGAATTCAGATGGATCCAGATCCAGTAAGGTTGCTGCTCGAGGTGCCGCTCTGCCGCTTGTGTTCATCAGATCCACCCGTCGCTCCTCCAGAGTCCAAATATGATCATCACATGTCAAATGTACCACATATTTTGATCAATCATTTTTTTGTTATAATGTGATGGAATATCTAAAAATCACAAATCTTGTATGTATGTGTATGTATGTATCTTTGTGTAAAATGTTCCCTTCGGTTGTTTTGGGGCTAAAGGTGGTAGTAACTTTTTAATATCATATTATTGTCGGCACTACAACTGCAAGCAAGTGCTACGGATAAGAGTGGAATCTTCATTTTAATCTGCATGCATGCTCGCTCACACTTCAGCTCTCACAAAGTCGCTGTGACAACAGAGAGTGCTGCAGGTCATGACATCTGGTCCCAGCTGTTAATCTGCACCAATCAGAGCAGGGTGAGGGGATGAGTGACATCCCCCATGTATCCTCCCAGTCACGCACACAGCCTCTCTCTGCCTCTCAACCACTCATTATTGTAATTGGAGGGTTTGGGAAGATACGGCAGGAAAAAAGGAGAAAAAAAGAAAGGTTGAGAGAAAGAGAGGTTTCTGGAGGTCAGAGGCCCGGCCCTTTTCCACTCTCTTTCTGCCCTGTGTTTTTTTCCCTCCCACCATCTCTCATTCTATCTTCTTCTTCTAAATCAAGAGGCGTGCATTTGCTTTGGCCTTTCTTTAAAGATGCGTGTGCTGCATCAAAGCTGGTTGGATTTTCAAATAATGTATCAGGTTTCTGAGAGCTTTTACTTCTCCCGTCTCTCTTCACCTCCCTCTTTCTTTTCTCCCTCTCATTCTTTCTGCCTTTCTTTGTTTAACCACAGCTGCTGTGTTTTGTCATAGATTTGGCTTACTGGCCTCTGTCACTGGGCCAGGCTGAGGAGTGCATGTGTGGTTGTGTGTGAATGATGAACCCGACAGGAGAGAGCCAAAAAGAGAGAAAAATACAGGGAGGAGTTGTTATCAGCTGAAGCGTTTTCTGCGGCCAATGGAAAAATGCCAAGTTAAAATAAACCGAAAACAACATAATGGACCAATTCAGTAAGAAACGGGAGGGGAGTCTCATGGTAACAGGTCAGTGGCAGAGACAGAAGGATGAAGATAAAAGAGAAAAAATAAAATTTAAGTTTAGAGGATAGGTAATATTCAACATGTTTCTCGTTGTGGACAAACCCCATGAAATGAAGCAACAATTAGGGCCCACATAGCGCCTTTTTGGAAAAGCTCTGCTGAAGTAATGGAGGAGAGGCTTGTTCTGGCCATGTCTGTCAGACAGATAGCATCATAACAACGACAGAGAAGCCTATTAGTGGGGGCAGAGCAGCTGGACGGACACTGAACATTGCTGGTGGGTGCTGTTATTTCATCGCCATTGTCTCCGCTCTCACGTCCGTCACATTGAGGTGACGAGTTCATCAAACACAGTATGAAGCAGCATCCTCAGCCCATGAATAAAACAAATACATCGTAGCCCAAATAGATAATAAAGGCAATGGGGCGATGCTAATCTTGTTTACAACAATGTTTAGAGTGGAGATATATTGTTGACATTGTTGATTGTTGACATAGAAACATTTTAAAAAGCTTTGTTTCTTTGACAAAGACTCCCCAGCATCCCACGGTTGCTTTTCTTTTCTTTTTTAAGGTATCAGGAACAGTGAACATTGTCTTCGCATTAAAGGAATAATTAATAATTAAATAGAAGCTAATTACATAAAACGTGGTAAATGTTTTACAAAATAAGACATCATGTCATGTGGACACAGTCCAGAAAAGGCCGCCATGTGGACACAGGCCCTTAACTCATCCTCCCAGAGGCGTGACTACACTGTTTATACACTTTCCACCAAAACGTGTGTTTTCAAGAAAATAAGCAATAAACTCCTTTCCCATTGCCAGTAGACATCTAAGCCTTTCTGTTATTTTTTCTGGTGCGTTCAATGTCACAAATGCGACAGAAAGCTTGTAAACAGTGAAAATGTTACGGTGGTTAATTCTGTATTTTTATTCTAACAAGCAAGTAAATATGTTGCAGATTGTTGGACAGACTTGACAAAGACAGGTTGGATGAATTTGATTTTGTTTGAATTTAAAGTTTGTTTTATGACCATCAGCAGGGTAAAAATTACTTTTGGTGGGTTTGAGCATAGTAACTGAATGATTTGTCAATCAAACAATGAATTGTCCAAAAACATGTGAGTTTGACTTATTTATTTTCAATTAGGTGCGTTGCTTAGCAACAGAGCGGTGTCCACACCGGTGTGTCATGTTCTCTCACTGACGATAGGGGCTGGAGCCGATGGAAAGGAAAGCTGATGTAAAGTTTCCCACTTAAGACAAAGTCAGATGTTAGCGGGTATTAGCGTGTAGCTGGGGAAAGAGGATTTAGACTTCTTACAAAATCTAAACAAGTTGAATTCATAAGTAAGGGTTTTATAGATACAGCCTCACTTGGTCTAACCATCAGTTTATGGTAGCTAATGTTAGCAAAGAGAGATATTGCTGCATAATTGCTAGGGGTGTAACGGTTCTGAACCGAAACGGAAAACCTCGGTTCAGAGGACTTCGGTTCAGAAACTCATTCCATCTTCCCGAACCTCGGTTCATCCCCGCCCCGACCGCAAACGTGTGTCAGGTCGCTCAGGTTAGTTTCATTTCTGCAAGATGGCTAATAAACCTGAGCTAGCGGATCCCCCGTGTTTACACAGCTTCTTCTTCGTTGGTGTTTACGCTGGGTAAACGCCGACTGCCATGAAACACCAACGAAGACGAAGAAGCTGTGTAAACACGGTGCCGTTTACGCAAACAGCGTAGCTTTAGCAGTAGAAGCTATCAGGCAAGTGTTCTTTTTAAATAAACTACTGGTGTACTTACAAACTTTAAAATGCCTCGTTTTGTGAGTACTGACCCTATGTGTACTACTGCAGAAGTTTGGTAACATTCCATGCATTATTAGTGGGGACATTTACGAGATATACTGTAAGTACCATAGGGCTATTACGAAGCCGTTCGGCTGATCGCCCTATCTTGACCACTGCTGACCATCGCTAAAAAAGCTTCCGAGAGGGTGTTTGGCTGGAGGTCTTGGTGGAAATGACCTAGGGTCCATTTCACTCCGGACCATCACTTTAAGAGAAGCGCTTTTTATTTATTTTTGTTATACCTCAGACTGGTGTAAGAAGTTTTTCATTTTTACTTTATTTAGACAATGTAGACTGGTCTTAAGACAAATGTTTATTTGTTGTATTCCTTAAGAGATTAATAGAAGTGTTTAAAAAAAAATGTTTTGTTGTGGACTTGTTTAAAGAGAAGTGTTATACTTGTTAATATAACCAATGTTCATGTTCTTGATATATCCTTTAATAAAATCCAGACATTTCTTCTGGAAGTTTTCCAAAAGGTTTTTCAGTATGTTTTTAAAAACCGAGGTTTGAACCGAACCGTGAGTCAAAAACCGAAGTCGAACCGAATCGTGGTTTTGGTGAACCGTTACACCCCTAATAATTGCCATCACTTAGTCAGTGTGTTGACTTTTAAAGTCTCATATATGCTGTCAGAGTAGCGTGATATAACTTATTGGTCTGTGCCACAGACCTCAATTGTTGTTCACATAAACAATGAAATAGACTTCAATCAGCCACCACGTTGCACTCTGTAACATGTTACTTCATTACAGTGAACATGGGTAATGTAGTTGCTTTTGAGTGAAACACAAAGACACTGTCCAGCTGCTGTAAACTCCAAATAAACATTATGAATGTATATAGGATGAAAATAACAAATGCACTCTACTCCTGTTTGAATGATCCTAAAACACTATAGTGTCCAGCTGATGTAAATGACATAGCATTTTCTAAATCAATTTAAATATGTATGAGTTGCTGTTAAATGCAACTCTGCCATGAGAATATTGTTGGTGTTTTGGTGGGATATGTTGCCGCTAAGATAACAATAGAATAGCATCAGTTATTATTAGTCAACTCTTTCCTTTAACATTAAGGGAAAACGCATCTTTATGTATGAGAAGAGCTGTTACAAACAAAGAAAGAAAAATAGAAGTATGATAAACTTACAACAATATGAACATCAATATGAAATACAAACCTGATGAATGAGAAAAGAAATCCAGATACATGTCAGTGATTAGAAGAGTATGTAAATGTACAGCGCTCATTAGCAGCGCCGCAAGGGCCATACATAACGTGTGTACATAAATGTCTCATTAGGAGCCAACTGTGATGTTCCCTCCATGAATGTAGGTGAATAACAGCAGCCGAATGTCAAAAATGTGAAACATTAAAAGATGTGGATAGAGGGAGAGGGAGAGAGAGAGAGAGGGAGAGAGAGAGAGAGAGAGAGAGAGGGGGAGGATGATAGTGTTTTTTCTTCTGCAACCTCATGTAATTGCTGGGCGGGGCTGGTGGAGTTGGTGGGTGGGGGTAAATATTATCTCTCCAACCATCTCTGCCCCACCATAAGACACACACACACACACACACACACACACACTCCTCCTGCGCTGCCCGGAGCCCCAAATCCCTCAGACTGCCAACCTAAGCAGTACACACACACACACACACACACACACACACACAAACACACACACGTATATACAAAGGGAGATTAGATAGACAGCTACACACACACACACACACTAGGTATAAACACACACGCCCTCTGTGCCCCCACATGTCCTCTCACTCTGGTTTTTCATTGCATGCAACGAAAAGCGAAAGCTCTTCACAGACAGGAGACAATGTTCTGAAGTAAAATGTAACTAAAATATATATAAAATCAAACGTTTATGTCTTCAAAAAATGTAACATAAAGTAAATATGATGAGTACAAACTCAATGTAAACAAATGTAACTTTGGACTCAGAAATGGAAGCCGAGACTCTGGATTCACAGTCAGACTTCAGAGAAGAAAGAAAAGGGTCCAGCTTCAGCTCATGATCACCACAATAACAAGACCTAACCTACACATTACTTGTAACAAATCAAATATTCAAATGAAAGGCAGTCTTCTTTCTACTCAATATTCAGTAACTGTCTTATATTTACTATCCTAATGAAACAAACATCTGTTTTGCCAATTCAGTTTCATATCACATTGTGTCATACCACAACAGAAGGACACATTGAGCAGGACAAGAACACGCTCTTGATTTTAATGAATGAATGAGTTGATCCATTTTCAAAGTCCCAACATCACCGGGAGTTACAGTGGCGAGAAAAGCTGCCTTAACAGGCTTTTAGGCAGAAACCTCCAGCAGACCAGGGGTCTGTTTCACAAAGCAGGTTTAGTGAAAACCTTGAGTTAGTTAACCCTGAGATGAGGGAAACTCTGGTTTTTCGGTTTCACAAAGCCAGTTCAGCATAAATCTGAGTCAGTTACCCGGGTAACATACTCCGTGAACCTAACCTGCTCGCTAGCAGGTTTGCTTCAACAAACCCTGAGTTTCTCCCTACATGTCTCCGCCTTTTTCCGGAATCTGAACCAACTCTGAAAAAATGTGCCGTCCTTTCATCGTCAACCTAATCGATACGGAAATAAAAGTGATTCTAGCAGCTTTGCGTCGGGAGAGGATTTTGATTACCTTTCCTTTCAATCACATTAGATATTATCTAAACAATATTCTCCAACATTTTCAACATTTCATATCGCGGACATAATCCGCAACCAGATTCTTTGCGGAGGTAGTGTTTTTGCGAACGGGAGATTTATGAAATGTTTAAGTACATTTCTGTGTTGAAATACCTGCTTATATTTACTGTTTAATATGTGAAATATGATTTAAATCATATGCCTTAGTCAACGTATTTGCGCAATATTCTTCTGCTTAATTTTCAACTGACGCCACTTTCTTTCTGTGCCTGGGGGGGATTACACCCAATAAAAATAATAATTTATTCAGCGTGCTACTTTGTGAACTACGGGAGTTGAACCCCTGTCCCCTGCACCGGGGGCAGCATTGCTAACCGTTACACCACAATGTTTCTCTGCGAGGCCAAAAATAAAGACTTATTACCGTAACATCAATAGACTGTTTCATTCAGTTATATACATTAGATCGGGCAGTAATTGTCTGCCACGCCAACTATCGCTACTTTGCTGCAGTTCCGGTGCTCCGCTTTCTCAGGATGAGCTCGTTTTCTACATAAACACTCAGTAATATCTAATGACGCTCTCCCCGTTGCCATGGTGAATCGTAGTATCGGAGCTCCATTGATGATGGCTTTGTAGAGTCGGCAGGCACGCGCGTAACTCAGAGTTTACATACTCAGAGTTGACTGAACTAATTCAAAACCGCTGTTCTGAAACCGAAAACTCAGAGTTTCCCATCTCAGAGTTGTTCAACTCAGAGTTCAGGGTTAGTTTCAGAGTTTGTTGAACCTGCTTTGTGAAACGGGCCCCAGGCCCTTGGGTTCCAACTGTATTTGGTGCCAAAATAAAGTCACAGCACCCTGAGCTCTGAGAAATGTGCATTTATGCATTTATTCCAAATGTTTAAGATTTGAACAAACACATTCAGTAAAAGTTTCCCATAAGTTATATGTAAAACTTAAATAAACACATAGGTTTATGTAAAAGTTTGCAACAATTGAATCTAATCAAACCTGCAATGTTGTTGAATTCATCTACACTATCAACATGATGGAAAAGCATTGTGTTACCATGTAATTGAAGAAGTCGTATTCTGTGTAATTATTTATCGAGTTCACATGTTGATATGAAAGCTGAGATGCCTTCATACAAAATGAAGCGTAGGGTGAGCGGCCTGCAGAGCGTGTGTGTGTGTGTTTTCCTTTCTCTGCCATCCATCTGAAGCTACTTTCTGTCCTTTTAAGGCAGTTAGAGAAAAGCCTCTCTCATATTCTTTCTCTATGTCTCTCCACCTGTGTCTTACTCTCTCTCTTGCTTTCATTCTAGTATACCTCTCCTCTCTCTCTTCTCATCTCTCCCCTCCAATTCCTCCCTCTCTCCCCCTTTCTGCTTTGTTTTTCCATTTCGTCTCCCTCCTATCTCCTCTTCAGCAGCGTGGCAAGAACCCATCTATATAAGTCATTTTTCCCAGTATTGAGCCTGAAAATCTCATTTTTCTTTAACCAAGTGGAGAAATCTGTCAACGGGTGAGATAATCCCACTAGTTTCCAATGCAAATCAATTTACGTCGAGAATCTTTCTGCACCCAAGAGCCACACTCAGAATCAAGTGTGATAGCAGTGACTCGTCGTGTTTCTTGACAGGGCTTCTATTCTAAACCACGTGGAAGCTGCAGTAGAAGTGAGATGAGTTATCTTGTCTCTACATGCAGATATATGCAGCATTTTCTTACAGAAAACCCTGGATTTTTGGCAGTGCAATTGGTTCTTTCCATATATGATGTGTGTGTGTGTGTGTGTGTGTGTGTGCCGCTGTCCCCGTTTGCTCTGTCTGGCATGTCTTTACCACAAGTCTATTCTGGCCAAAGTGCAGCTCAGATCTGGGCCACGCTGGCTTTGGTCTGTCATTCTGGAGCATTTCCCAAAAGTATCGACATCCCATCGATTGTTTCTCGCCCACCATCCTCTGTCGTCATAATACCGGTGATGACTGTAGCATGGAGGGATGACAGGAAGGAGGATGGATGTATGGGTGGGTGCAAAATAAGGGAGAAGCCTTGGGGGGGTAGCGGCTGCGTTTGAAATATCTCCACACCCCACCGCCACCGAACACCATTCTGCCCAAGAGTGGCTGAAATCGGAGCTCTTTGTGGAAACGCCATAAGAGCATTTCAGTTTCATACGATGAGCTGCAGCATACAAAGCAAAAAAAAGGGGGAGGGAAGGGATAAAAGGCAAACAGAAAGGAGGAAGAGAAGGCAAGGGAGAGATATGGGATGAAAGGTGGAATAGGTGGCACAGAAAGGTGAGAAAACGTTGCCTTTTCCTCCTATATATTCCCCCTCTCTTTATAGTTTTTATAATCCCCAAGAGATAGAATGCAGTACTTCCCCCTTTGAGGGATTAAAAAAAAGACTATTTCTCAGCTTGCAACATTTGGCATTGTTCAGTGAAGACGGGCCTGGCTGCGATAGGAGGAGGGCCGCGATAAACAGAGCAAATACATTTGAGCTCTCGGATTAGACTGATGTATTGTTTTACGGAGGGTCGATGCCGGCCCCCTTGACAAAAATCAGAAAGCAACCACCTCTGATTTAATGGAAAATCCTCCCCCAGTTGTTGTAAGGGAATACATTTTTGCAATTACTGGTTTTCTATCAAATGTCTGACCAGATAAACCATTCCAAGGTGGAGGATTCTACCAGCAGCTGTCAGTCCATTAAATCCATCTTAAGGTCTGGCTTCAGTGGATTTGGTTGCAAGAAGGAAAGTAAATCTGTGTAAATGTTTCAAGTCACGTTCAACTTTGAACTCTGACACAAAACTTTGTTTTTTCACCAATAAAAAACTGTCTTGTCCAGTACTGATCTTTGAGAGCCGGAGATAGAAGCTGCTGTGTTGCACCTTTTCTTTTTTACTACTTTTACTTACCTCCTACAAAAAGAGGGAGTTTGGTACAGTGGTAAGTCAAACTGTCAAATGTCAGTGGTTGGCTTTTAAATACATCAAATAAAGTAGGAGCTTACAAATGGACACAAACATCCAAGTACAGAGAAAGAAGCTCAGAGTTTTAGCTGGCATGTTAGCAGTTAGCATGCCAGCTACAGTAGTTTACCAGTGAACTCTGCCAGTTGTCACTACACAACCAAGAATCACATATGTCGCTTCCCCCTTAAACGCAAACTTCCAGTTCTGAAAAGTGAAGCCAAGGCTGTATTGCCTTAAACTTGCATTCTTTATACTAGCCATTAGGGGGCATCTTATACAGTTCATTAAGTACATTATAATTACTTTCACTGGTTGTAAAAATTCAAGATGGCGACGGCCAGAAGGCTTCAAAACCCTATGAGTGACCTCTCTACATCCACCTCTTATATACAGTCTATGGTGAGGATACCAGTGAGCAAAAACCATTACTAGCTACCCAGGCTAAAGGTCAAGATATGTATGGTGTGTGGTGTTAGCTATGTAACACACGTTCAGGATGAGTTATTACAAATATTTAGAGGAAAAGAAAAGAGAGATTCTGATAGAAAGATGCTCACAGATACACATATTAAGATCATTTTGTGTTTTCCATTTTATCGTGACTTCATGGAGCCACTTAATGAATTCCTGAATCTTTCACTGGAAAGTTCCAGTGCCCCTTGAGGTCAAACTTTTCCATCAGCTGGTAACGGCGATAAACTCACCCTGGTATCGAACGGTCTTGCGCGGGATTGGGTTCCAGTTGAGACCCGACGACTTCTCCCATCCAACCAGAAACACCAGGAGGAAGACCTTCGTCCCGCCCATGGCTCCCATATCAGCCCCCATTTGTTGGAACCGGCGTTGCGTGATGGATCGGGGGATAAATCAGTAGTTCAGAGGGACTCTAGAGAGCAGCTCGGCTCCTGGCAGCCTGCCGAAAGAAAGAAAAACCAACACATCAGCTGGAAGCAGCAATTCACTTCCTTTATTGGCTTGGTTGTTTATCAGAGCCTATTTTGGCAGAACAGCATTTACAACAGTTCACACATTGAAGCAGCACTGTAAGATACATTTGTCCCTTTGAAATCATACTATAAAATTTGATATGCTCATTGAAATCCACAATAATGTAAAACAGAAATGAGTTATGCAAATCATTAAAGCCAATAAGGACAGAGCTGTAATCGGTGTGTCTGCCAACAAAAACAAATGAAACATTTTAATGACTTTTGGCCGGGGGGGGGGGGTTATGCAGGAAAGTTTTCTATGGCCCTCCCTCACTCTGAGCGATAATCCAGCTATCGCTGCTTTAAAAGCTCAGAAATAGCTTATCGCTGCACTCTTGTCAAGCCAATTCAGTGGCAGTATATTAAACTGGGGCTGAGTTATCAAAGTTAATTGGCGCTGGCAATGCATCAAACGTCAATGTGCTGGGAAATGAATGTCGAGGCAAGGACAGCCAATAGCGCTGTGTTGTAAATGAATTGGTTTATCCCTAATGAACATGTCGAGTGTGCGGCTACAGAGCGACATTACAGTTCACTAACAGCACAGGATGATTGACTTGGCGGCGCTGCAGGTGAGACTGATGTAGGAATATCACATAGGTATACCAATTAAATGCACGGACACGTTTGTGTCGTGTATGCTTGTGAGGACCTGCCAGCTCTTCGGCTTTTACCGCACCGCATCCTAATTTTTGTTAGTTTACCGATATTTCCTTCAACCCTAAAACAGCTAATTCTGTGCATTCACAGGATGTCTCTGTACCATTCACATTTCCATTACATTAATGTATTAAGTGTAATGCCACTGAAATCAATGCTTTAGAGTCGGAAAATGAGTCTGCAAAATATTCCCAGCATCTCTGGCAACGTCAAAAAGCGTCAACGCTTTACAAAAACTAAAACAAAACTGAGGGAGTGACTATATTGAAAAAGGAAGAACAAAACACCGCGCTCCGGTCCCGGTACCAGTTGTGTTTCTGGTGCTCTTTAACGATTCTGAACGACGACGCTCTGACAGTAAAGGCAGTGTTCCCAGCCTGGCTCTGGTCGTACTGCACAATATAACCCACGGCTAACCCACAGCGAACCGGAGACCGGATCACACGACCGGATCACACGACCGGTTCTTAAAACTACGCCCGACCTGGTTCGTGACACCGGCTCGGATGGAGACGGTGAGACAGGACCGGTGTCTTACAGTGCGAGGGGAGACGGCCAACTTTCTGTACGAAAAATTCTATATTTGTCTATATTTGTCCCCAGTTAAGGAGAACTTGCCGAGCACCTATCGATGTAGTTGGAATGGAGGAATAAAAATCGATACTTCGATATAGTAGATGAATCGTTACACCCCTACTTATTAAAAATACTTGAATGATCTGCAGGCTCGATACCAGTGGGAGTGGTGGTATGAAAAAAAAATATTTTTGTATATTAATTTGGGTGAGCAGACCCTTTAATTCAGTAAAGCCACTGGATCTCCATCTCTCTGGCCACAATCCAAACCAAGCCTAATTACTCTAACCTTAATACCAAACCGATTACTGAACTATGACCTCACCACTGCCGATAGGAAGAATGATGGATGGTTCTTAATGTTTGCATTCTTATGAGGACCAAATAACCTTATGGTAATTGTAACACAATGTCAAACACACACATGCACAGATGCACACGCGCCATCTGCAAGCCTTCCGCTCTGCAGCTGCCGCTGCATATCCGCCAGTGAAATGGCGCCTTTGATGATACATGCTGATTGGAGATGGGAATCCATTGACTTTTAAACAGGCACAAAATGTCAAACTATATTTACTTTAAGCGAGCACAATGACAGAAAATACCTCTGTACATGAAGCACAGTCTCCTACTGGCTCTCCCTCACCTGTTCCCACAATGGCAGTACTAAATTCCCTTGCTGGCAAAGAAAAAATAACCCACTTGCACGATTTGGTGAATTGGCAGGAGAGGTAATTGAGATTTGGAGATGTGTGTGTGTTTGTGTGCCCACATTCAACCAATGTGACTGTTATTGATTACACTTTTTATAGGAAAATAAGAAGAGGCTGAACGAAGGGGAGAAAAACCCATGCCCCCCCCCCCCCCCCTCCACTCCCCCATCAGATCATAGCAACGTGCTGTTAAATGAGCGTGCTTAAACGCTGGCCGTGGGTGACGGCGCATCAAGGCTCGCCGTGCCGACTACTAGCTTTATTGGATCGATGCTGGGGGCCTTGCTGGCCAAAGCTTGACTGAGTCCAGATTGAGATTGAAAGTTGAGGAGGGGGGGATGAAGAGCTGGTAGAATTGGAGGTAGAGAAACAAAAACACATTGCAGGAGGCTTACAGTTTTCTTTCCCCCCTCCCTCCTTCAGCATCCATCCTTTCATCTCCGTGCTGAGAGTCAACCAAGTGAAGTGGGCATCCTGAAGGCCGGATTAAGTGAAGAGGTAGTGTGTAAACACTACAGGGGAAGATGAGGAGGAAGAGGCTTCTTCCTCAGTAAAAGCTTCAGAATCGCTGTCATTTCCTTTCCCTGTGTTTGCTGCCCCTCTCTGCTTTCCTTTAATTATGTCTCCCTCTCTTTCCTCTTCTCTGTCGGTTGGACAGCTCCACTGTTTAACCGCAAAACAACCGTTTGTAAAATCCTTGTGAAATATCATCAATGGGATAGGACAATTTGAACATTTTGTCCATCGAGGATGTTCCCTTTGCACATGTGATGCATGCTGGGCTTTGAACAGCAAAAAGTAGGAAAAGAGAAAGGAGACCGTCGCAACCTGCAAGGTGAAGGTCACATGACGGGCCAGCTCATCTTTCGACATGTTGGCCGTCTTAATAGTTTAACAGCAGAGCCTTCATGGATACCTTCGGTGCAGATTTCCGCATCAGATTTCACCTGCTGTTAGAACGACTGAAGCACCAGATAGATGGAATCACACGGGTTTCTTTAAAGCTTGGCTAGGTAACATTGTAAAAACCACAATGTAATGAGAAGATATATATATATATATATATATATATATATATATATATATATATATATATATATATATACATACACTGTTGCCCATCGAGTTGGAATATTTTGTTTTCAGATGCGTTCATCTGTTTTTCCTATGCATCAGTAATCACTTTTGACCAGGTGCAATGATGACATTATGTGTCCCAATTACCCACATGAAATACATTTTTATAAATTAAAGATTAAAAAATGCTATAAAAGACTAGACATGTGCAAAAGAGTCCAATTTTGTAATTGGAAACCTGTATATTGGAAGCCGTACTACTACTCTTGACATTAAAGTAAAGGGAATGAATGACAATAATGAAGAAAGTTATGAATGAATACATAGTTACAAGTAAAAGGCATGCATTCACAGTACTTGTACAGTGCCTGGTGTCCCTGAGCAAGACACCTCACCCCAATTGCTCCTGACGGGCTGGCTGTCGCCCTGCGTGGTTGACTCCGCCGTCGGTGTGTGAATGTGTGAGTGAATGGGTGAATGACTGTCATTCCTGTAAAGCGCTTTGGAGAAAAGCGCTATATAAATGAGGCCATTTACTTTTTACTTGAGTAGAACAGTACAAACTATTTAAAAAGCAGCAAAGGAATACTCGTCAGTTCACTGTGCTTCTTTCAGCTGCTTTAACAGCGTGAAGCAGAGGGATGCCATATAGTGCCTATATAGGAAATTGAGACATTCACAATAGGGCAATAACAATGAGCTAACAACAGTGATAGCAGCCGTCTTTCCTTCTCTTTATCGTTGTTGACTACTTCTCTTCACTTGTGACGAGTGTGCTGCTAAAATCGCACGGCCGATCTGCGAGCCGCATCTGCGTTCATCTTTATGAACGCCGGGGGGAGACGGCTGAAGTCGGCCTACGATGTATTTTTCTTTTCTCCTCTATCGAGCTGACTTTATGATCCCTCGTTGTGTCGTAAGAAGCGAGATTCCGCCTCGCTCTCCCCTGATGACCACATTAACTTGCCTCGCCGTGGCCTCTCTCAGGTCCCGCGGTTTCACAGAACTCCGCGGGCGGTATCAAATCATCTTTTAGCTGCTGGTGTTGTTGTTCAGCCTGCTTTAGCTAATGAGCTGAGACGTGGCGGCCTAATAATATCAGTCAGCGCTCCACAATGGAGAGCTCATTAAAACACACAGAGAAATAGGCCACATGTTCTGATGAGCTCCTGTGTGTGTTTTGGCTGTGCTTGCGGAGTGTGTCATTGTACGCTCACACATGTGGGAGGTTTTTTGTGTGTGTGTTTAGTGAGTGTGTTCAGTGTGTGTGTTTCCTGTCGGAGTGTATTGGGAGGTAGAGGAGTCCCTACAGGTCGAAGCAAACCAGGGTCTTTCCTCTATCACTCTATGGCTCTGTTTTCTGATGTCATCTTCCTGCCCTTCATCTTCCCCACCTCTCCTTTCCTTGCAGACTTTTTCCTAACCTTCCTCACACACACACACACACACACACACACACACACACACACAGACCTCTGGTGCAGTCCCAGCTGATTGCTTGTACTTCCAGGCATTGTTTGACTTTTAACCCTGACCTTTGACCCTTTTGTGGGTTAGAGAGAGCCAGGGCACATCACCTTACTGCCCTCCACTCCAACTTGACAGTGGAACAGACTTAATGTCCATTAACTAAACGCACGCACACACACACACACACACACACGGACGGACGGACGGACGGACTAAAGGGCTGATCCCACCCATCACACCCCTCCCCCCTCGCTTCCCTGCAAAACAAACACAGTGGCTACCGGCAGCTCTGTTCCTTCCTTCCTTCCTGCAACCCCGTCCCCTCCCCCTTTCCCTCCACCTTTTATTGAAAACACACAAATACACTCGGTGTGAGTGCAAACGCACACACAAACACGCCAAAGCTGTTTCACGCAAATAGAACAAACGGGATCAAAGGATTTCACACCTTGTGGACGGAGGGATGAGAGTGGCTCCGGGACTTTTATGCTCCGCTCACTTTGAATTCATCATAGTGGGAGGTTGGAGAAGCACTGGTGCATCAATGGTTGGACATGTACGGGTTTCTGAGGCTGCTGATAGCTGGTTGTCAAATTCAAGGATCCCAGCAAACGTACTTTATAGTGCTGAAAGCCTCTGAAACAGCAAAGAGAGCATCATGGGACAATGAAACCCAACTAATATCTCTCTAGAATGGATTACAGTACCGAGTAACATGTGTTTGAAACAACTATAAGACAGATTGCAAAGGAATGTTGTACAGGATGCCTGGTCCCCAGAGGATAAGTCCTATTGACTTCAATGATCCCCTGACTTTTCCAGTGTCACCATGAAGTCTAAATTTGTGTTTTTTTAGTGAAATGTCTGAACTATTAAAAAGGATGGATTGTCCTGAAATGTGGTACAGCCATTCATGTTCCTCTCAGGATGAATTGTGATCACTTTGGCCAGTATTGATATCAGAATTATTGATCACGAGTATTCATTGATTGTACAAACATGAGCATTAAAAAATATTCAGTGCACTTTGGTTTCACCCATGAAACGGCATGGTCCCCTGGTGGCTCTTAGTTAATAAACAGTTGATCTGTGATCATGTTCATTTAATCTTAGGATGTCAAAATTGTGATTGACATAAAAATGTGATTAATTGTGTGGCTCTTTTATGGTTATGGTTATGACGGCATCGTCACGTCAAAGCTCTCATTTGTACGATGCTTTGGTTTAAGACAAAATCTCTGCCAAACTACCGTAGCCATTAGCCCCAGGTGTAGTAGACTTTAAACCTGCCAGTGCAGAAAGGATGTGAACCTTTCATCCAGTAAAAATCAACTTGCTTCCACTACATTCTGGAAACGAGTGACAGCAACACAGCTCAGCACACTGCATCACAATACAGAAATTGATACTCATTCATCCATTCATCCATCCATCCATTTTCTACCGTTTATCCTGTATTTAGGGTTGCGGGGGGGGGGGGGGGGGGGGGGGGGGAATTGATACTCACTTTGAGAAAATTCCTGAAAAAATTGAAAATCTACTCAAATCATCTTACTGCACTGTCAGGTTTTTTTTACCTGACTTTTTAAAAAAAAATACTTTTTGGACCAAACAATGGGGAGAATGATGTGAGTACAGGGGCAGCGGATGTCATTCACAAGGAAAACTGTGGGTTCGACCGACGGTTTAATTGGTGTCACGGTTCAGCTTTTGGAACTTTACTTTCAGAGACAACTCTAAAAGATCAATTGTTCAAAAGCATGCTATCATTCCACACAGAAGGATCATTTGTTCCCGAGTTCCCCTAATATTCTGGTCGTCTAAAACGTTATCTGAGAGTCTGCGAACCCACCAGACAGCTTTGGAAGCAGATGTATCATATGATAATTTCACCAATTTGGGTGATTTTATACAGCTGAAACGTTTTGATCAGAGATCAGCACTCCAAAACATTTTTGGCGATTTGAATTCCAGCTCACATGCTGCAAAAATAAATGCCTGCAAAATAAATGTTAAAAAACACAATGGCTCCTCCTGGGATCTGCTGAAACATTAAATATTATGTTTCAACATGCCCTGCAAAATTGATGACTTTTGGGATGTGAAGTGAGGGAAGTCAACAACCTTTTTCTTTTTTTTAATATTTCTTCTCACTTATTCACACAGTTCTGAGGAGCCAAGTGTGACAAGGCTGCAAAAACCCAAGAGCTCTCCATCGCACTGAGAAGTTACAAGTGATAAATGATCATCTTAATTAACATTATTTGATTGTTTTTCACTGCAAGACACATATGTGTGTCTTATCTGCGAAACAATTACAAACAGCATGTTTTAGTGCCATTTAAATGAGTTTTAAGCATATCTGGACGATTATCGGGGTAATATTGTGAACTGACACATATCACCGCGTGCCTACGACAGACAGACTTACATACTGTTTGCTTTGGTCTTTTTGTGGTATATGTTGCCACAAAGAAAACATTGGAATAAACTTTTCCTGAGGATAATGGCGGCGTTAAAATGTGCAGATGAAAGCTGCAGTGTGTGAAAGTGTAAGAATGATCGTGCCTGCAGCAGCACTCTTCTGAAAACATCCGACGTTAAAATGTTCAGAACAAAAGTGTTTGAAATGCCCCTTTAAATCCGAGCCACCCATTACATTTCATGCACCTGAGCACATGATTTCCCATACTTGCACACCGTTAATGATCTGCTAACCAGCGGCGGGGCACCGAGCAGTTCGACTGCATCGAGTAAACGTCATCGGCTTTCCTTTCACGTGGTGATTGGAATTCAAGGCCCGTCCTAATTACCTCAAACGGGGGCGAAACGGAGACCCACGTTTGACTTTAAACAACCGATTTCCACTTGATGGAAATGTCAAAAAAAAAAGAAGAAAAAAACCTTCCCATGAGAGTGTGAAGTGTAACATCTTTGCATCCCTCACTGCCGACTCCCACCAGAACTCTGCTCTTTCATGTCTCTCCCCCAGGAGATTCTGCAGGCCTTCAAATCTCCATCTTCCCTCCTTTCATCCCTACTGTAGCTCTCGCTTGCTCCCCCACTCCCCACTCCCCCTCCTCCCCCCTCAGCCTGGTCCGTGCCATGGTTGGCTGGTCAGGCGTGGTCGGCTTATAATTCTTTGATCGGTGCTCTGATCTCTTCCATCATTGCCAGGGGCTCCAGCTGATTACAGATGAAATGGATCTGATTTGGGCTCTAACCGGGGGCCAAACACCTGCTCAGACCCGACGACGTGATAGGAGACGAGGTGCAGGCCAGATGAAACCAGAGAGAGCGACCAGGCCGGCTAATCGGACTCCGAGACCATCTGTGCCTTTGCCTTAATATATCATATTTAGATTTATGTGCCATCACCCTGGCCAGCCCACTGAAAATGTTCTAGCTCCGCCCCTGAACGCACCCTGATGGAGGCAGATCATACTCCGAACATTCAGGGAGCTGAAATGACTATTGACAGTTTGACAGCTATTGAACATAAAGCTTCAACAATATAATGAACTGATTGTCTGCAATTTGACTGATATGACTATTTTTGAGGCAGGAGCTGTGATTTGAAACTGTTTTTATGACTTGGCATCATTCCCAGGATGACTTTGAAAAGCTTCTGACCAGATATTAAAGTTGCACCAATGAATGTTTTACATTAATAATGGGCCAAATGGCTACATGTACTTTGAAAGGGGCCTCTTGTAGTGATGAATTCATGGAGAATGATCACAGACTCCGTCCCTTCCACTTTTAGAGCATTTTTCAGCTCATTATTTAATTTTTTTTTACGGTTGCAACTTTAATGTTTTGTTTGAGTGTCACCGCTCTCATTGACCTCGTTGTCAGCCGCGGCAGGCAGCTGTTTACAATGAAAACGCTCGGAAAACGTCCTCTCTACATCAGCTGCCCAGCACCAAACAGCAGACAGACAAAGGTAGTGACTATAGCTGGTGAACAAAGAGGAGCATTTAGCAGCTAAGGAGACAGTCGCTTCTCTCAGGAGTTGGTAGAGACCAAAACAGAGCTAAAATAGGATGAATATTCACTGTCCTGGCAGAACATGAACAGCACCTTTTACACTACTTTATGGATATTTCCTTCAACCCTAAAACAGGAAACTCTGGACACTTCTTTTTAACCTATAATAGAAAATTCATAGAGATACAGAATATGGTCTGTACCATTCACACTTCTGTTAAATAAAATGACACTAAAGATACGACCAAACTGGTGACTTCCATCCATCAGTGGATCCCCTGGTTACATTCACATCTTCATATCTGTCTACATGCATTTCATTAACACACATCTTTGTCACATTGCATAGTCTTTACATATTTCATACTTTTGCCAATACTTGGAATACAAAGCAAATTCTTCGTGCCTCACAACTAAATGAATTAAGTGTATTCTGAACAAGATAGCAATAACAACAATAGTACAAGTGAATCTATGAAATCCCTTTGCAGACCAACCCTAAAGAAATTTGCTAGTTTGAGCGGGGGATTTATTTATTTTTTTTCTGTTCACAGATGCTTCTAATCATTAGTTTTCAACATTGTACCCAAGAGGCCCATGGTTTTAATTCCAGCCAGTCACAACAGCAGCTGATTCTGTGTCAGCCTCTGGTGTACGGTACTCATCAGTGAAATCAGCAGATCTGGTCATGTGCTATCTGAGTTTGAAATATGTTAAAAAAAACTATATCATGACACACTGTCACATTTATCATGATAAATCACAAACACAGATTTGAGCTTTGATGACAGGGACTTTAAACCAGATGAAGTGAATTGATTAAATATCTCTCTATGATGCATTTGAAGTCCATAATAGGGACATTGCGATAAGATTTTTTATCATGAATCACAATTAAAAACTCATTGGAATAAGGTGATTGTGGTGAATTTCTATTATCGGGACAAAAATAAAATAAAAAGTGATTCCAGTATGTTTGACAAATGAAGTACATTTTTAAGTGGTTGACATGTTTTCTAACAGGGATATTAGTTTGGTTCTATTCAGTAATTTTGCAAAATATGCTTAAAAATGAATGAAAAAGGGTGTGACATGATATTTTTTGCCATGTTGCCTCCGCCTAACGTCAGTAAGACTCACTGGCTACATTACCCAGAGTTCTTGTAATTGCAGAAACCGGGTGTCTGTGTACTTGACATGTAAGAAATAATAAGATCTCAGAAAGCTCATGTTAACCAGGTGCAGAGCACCCCGTCTGCGTTTTCCTCTCCCTCGCTCCGTTTCCCTCCTCTCTCTGGTCGACCTTGCACTCTCGGCGTATAGTGTGTCTGATGTGCACACGAGTGCAGTGAGAGACGGTGAAACCCACGTGCACTGTGCCCCGCCTCGACCCGCCCGCCTGCAGGGAATACTGGGAAAGTGCTCTGACCTTTCATCAATACATATCAGTGTGTGTGCTACTTCATGATCACCGGGTAGTCACGATCGATCAGCCTCGCTCAAGGCGACACACACACACACACACAGCACCAGCCTAACCCTAACCAACCTCATGAGTTCTCTATTTTATCACTTTCATTTTGTTCTTGTGTTCTTTAAACTCGTGGAGGATGTGTCAAAAAAGAAAAAGACTTGTTCATGTTATTGTTATTGCATGTTTTTATTATATATGGTAGGGACCCTGAACCTTTTTCTGGGAGAGGTAAAAATCCACTGTGATCCCGATTCCCTTTTGGAGTTGTAGATGTGCCAACAGAATGGAAACCCGTTTTCGTTGAGGGCCACGAGGTCTGAGCCCTGTCTACCATCGTTGGAACATTATATTATTTCAGAGAGAAGTTGTTATATAGCTGATGTATGTGTGCCTGCTTGTCTGTCCCTTTCCCTAACCTGTAATGATTTACATCATGGGGGCCACATACACCCACATTAACACCCACACATACACTGCACGTCTTCAGTCTCACCACTCACATACGTTGCTCCTCGTATATCAGCGCACTAATCAAATCACTCTGGCAAACATGGCCTCTTCCCCCGCTGGCCACGTTCAGACAAACAGAAAAGGCTGACAAACTTTCTGTTGTATTTCAAAGCTCATTAAAAAGCATTCATCGCTGTACGATTTAGCGCTGTAATCAGCTCTGAATAATAGAAATGGTTGTATTGACGCCTGTGGGCAGCCGACGTACTGTCTCATTTCAGGAACAACAACCTCTGGGCGTGTGAATGCAAAGCACAATGACACACACACACAAGCCTCCCTCGCTCCAGTTTCACTCTCCGGCTCCCGTGTCTGGAACAATCACGGTGTGTTCTGGCTTGGGGAGGCCGCCTACTACGCTCCTAGGGGGGCTAATTGTCCGTCCGTCTCTTAGGCTCTCCCTCCCACTCGCTCTGTCCTCTCCCCTCTCCTCGGCACCGCTCTTTGTGCTCTTCTTTCGGGGAGAGTTCAGGAGTTCACACTGAGCCCAGAGCCCTGGATCCCAGGGAGGTGCCACAGAGGAAGAAAGGTTACACCTAGCTGGACTCCTATAGAAACAGCCCACACACCTCAATGGCAAGATGAGGAGGAAGGGAGGGTTGCACTGGCAGATCGACGAATAATATTGCAGCCGACAGAGGAGGAAAAACACACTGAACGAGGGTACATGACTACAAATCTACAGTATGAGCAAGGTTATGGACTAGACATGGGACGACATGAATATGTCCTGTCCCGATTATCCTGCCAAAATAATTGCAATGTCATGTCATGATACCTCTATATAAAATAGAATATATCTCTTACACTAATGGTCCATATAATCACTCATTCTGCATGCATCAACACTGAGAAGTGCAGTTTGCCTGTGTTTAACCCCTACCGCCTCCAGAGAAGCCTACTGTAGCTAGTAGCATTTAGATTCATCTGAATTTAGAATGTTTCTGTGTTCAAGGCTAATGAGACGTCATGTATCTCAGGGTCTGCTGTGGGATTTGGGAGTTCAGGGACAGTCAGTGCTGAGCCAGAGCATCACGGGAGTCACAAACTAAAAATGGTTAAAACTGGACTGAACTCTGATCATCTTTATTATTCATGTTTGATTTTGTTTGTCGATTTTGGCCATCATTACATCATTATCGCTTCTCCCTTCTCAATATCCAGGGAGTTCTATGTGGAGGAATACATAGTCAGCTCATCTGTTAATTATGTCTCTGCTGTCACACAATTAAACGTGTCAGATCAACAGTGGCTGGTGGAGCATCCATAATAAACAGATTTTTGTAATAAATACATATTGTACACTAATTTGTAATCCCCTAGTAATAACTGATGCTGTATTTTCGTCCAGGGCTTTTATTGTGAAAGGTAGGAACAAAAGGAGCGGTATGCTGCCGTATTTGACCAAATGACTAAATCAATTCAAAGCACTTTGTGACCATCTGTGTAATGATGCTCTACTCACATTCAATATATTATTTTCATAAATTTGTTCTCAATCACGTCGCTCTCTATTCTCATGCGTCCGTCATATTTCCTGCAGTGCAATGCATGCTGGTCTATAATGCTAAGTGACCATCGCTTGTACACTGCTCTTGAAGTGAGTTCACTATATAGGGGATGATCATTTTTACTAGCACTCCAACATGGCGACCTCACTATAACATGAGGACTGACTGATTTCAGACGCAGCGACCGAGTCCACCATCTGGCACTGTCGTGTTCCTAAAGTAGCCCAGATGGGATAAACCAAACACTGGCTCCAGAGGGGCCAAACCCTACACACTGGACCTTTAACGTTAAGGTAACAAACTGCTCTCAGCACCTGTGAGAGTCATCAAGTCAACGTTGGGAACATTGGGAACGTTGGGAACGTTGGGAACATTGGGAACGTTGGGAACGTTGGGAACATTGGGAACGTTGGGACGCTGGAAATTGCTCAGAGCAGTTCAGTGAGCATCCAGACAGGTTTCACACTCAACATTGAAGCGAGAACAACTTTTACTGTTGATTTCAAATGTTTGGGGTGACCCTCCCCTGTCCCCCGCGGCAATTATGCAATCTCATTTTTATTCTCTGACTTTGCTGTTTTACTTTTTCATTCATAAGCTATTTAAATCCCTGGAAGGCAAGCAAAAGCTGTAAAGGGAAATAGTGAGAGATGCTTTCCCCTGACTCAACAACTACTAATAAAGAAAGGGCCCTTGAGCAAGGCACTTAAACCGACTGAATTCAACGTGTCCAGTGACTGAGAGAAGTCTGGACACAATGAAAGAGTTGAGCTTCTGGTGCTGGGCAGTTCCCAGTGGCCAAAATTAGCAGACTGTGGTTGTACTGGGCAGCTCCCAGGAATGAATGTGCATTTACTGTAGAAAAATGCAAAGCAGGACATTGCTGAAGAATTGGTGCATACTCAGCAGTATCAAATCCTTCCTTGGATGAATAAAAGTATAAAACAAAAAGAATTTGCCAAGACAGCGATACAGTTAGAAGTATGGAAATCAACAATCAGCTGAAACTGTACCTGGCAGACATAGAGTAGAGTGCAGACAGATGCTTGTTGAGGAGAGACGCAGTGAAAGGTGAGAGGATGGAGAAGAAACCGGGGTCTATTAGAGCCTGATTAGGACCATTAGGAGAGAAAGACAATACGCGAGCAGCGAGCAGAGCTCCTCCGGCCCGGCTCCACATTAACCACCGCCCGCTCTCTACTTTGCTGAACACACGGGCTGATCGATACGCAATGAGGAGAGAGGAGAAGAGGGGATGGAGGAGGTGGCGAGGCGAGCAGTGGAGAAAAAAAAAAAGGTCCAGGTTTACGGGAAGATAAGCTGGGATCGATAGAGAGACAAGGACTGCTGCCGCTGTGCGGAGAGAGGATGGAGGAATGCGAGATGCGGCAGCCTCACGCTCATCGGCCTCATCAAACCCGACGGAGGGGAACCGGCGTGTGCCAGGACGTTTTGGCGAGCATCATCTCTCGCTTTTGTGGGTCAATATACTTACACTTGGCAGCAGGGGCCTGCTTTGTGTTTACAGCAGCAAAGTTAATATACTGTAAATCTCTCAGGAAAGCTGTACTCATATAATAGCTGATGTGATTAATAACCCCAAAAAGCATTTCAACATAACGTACATCACCGCACCACTAATTCCATCAGCACAACAACGTCCTCACTATGCGGCTCTGGGCTTCTTTTCTTTTTTTTTTTTTTTTTTTAAAGAAAACTGCTGTTCTCATTTCTCAGTCACTAAATAATATCCAATCTCTTCTACTTTGCTGTTTATGCTCCCGGGTGGCTTTTAATGTGAAACGTTGCAGGAAATGTTTAGTGTCATAGACTGCACCAAACTGCTCGTGTCTGAAATCACTCACTCGTTGTAGAGGACTATATAGTGAGATCACCTCTTAATAGAAAAAATACTACTATGCGACACGTTTTCTCTGCTCTGTTAATTACATCACTGGTGTCGCACAACTAAAACGTGTCAGATCAACGGTGGCTGTGGGCCAGCCATAATAAATACTGAGATATTTAATGCAATAAAAACATATTCTAAGCTAATGTGTTGTAATGTAACTTCCCCTGGAAAACAGTGATGCTGCGTATATATCTAGGGCTTTTATTGTGAAAGGGAGGAACGAAAGGAGCTGCATAAGCTGCTGTTGTCAAAGTGGAGGCATTAAGAAAATTAAAGTACTCTGTGACCGTCTGTGTTGTGATGCTCTACTTGTATTAAATATAGTATATGTCTCCGTCAGGCTGCTCTCTCTGCTCTCGACTGCCATTTCTATTTTAGTGCAATGCATGATGGTATATTACGCTTGGTTAGTGAACATCGGTCGCACACTACTGAAAATGAATTGTGGGTGGGGACTTAATACTCAGACAGCACTACCGCATGGTGAGCCGACCCTGTAGTGAGAAGCGGGTGATTTTGGACACAGCCGATAAACACAAAAACAAAGCTGTCAAACACGATTGGAATGCATCAGAGTCATTCTGCCAAATGCAGAGAGACATCGAAATTGTATTCATTTAAAAAGTTTTGTCATTACTTTCTCTATCTGTACACAAAGAGAAATGTGGTTTGGTGGTTGAACTTTTCCTGCAGAACATTAAAAAGACTACCACGAAGAGAGTGATAACAAGATGCCCTTTAAGGTGTTTTAATGTGAAACATCATTGCAATCGTGTCACTAATATAAAATAAAAAAAGTGAAATTGGAAATAAAGGCTTGTCTCTCTTTGCAGCAGACTTTTAGAAAGGTCATGGCTTCTGTTTGGGAATTCATGTGAGCAGTTTGTTGTATTTCATGTGCAGTACATTTATCTATGGATACCTGACACCTGTCACGCAGCCATAACCTCCACCTCCATCTTCCCTTTTCTTCCTCTTCCTCCCTCTATCATTATCTCCATCCCCCCTCTCCTTGTTCCCCTCCGCCTCTCACCTCGCCCGTCAGCTCTCGTGACCGGCATGGCACGCTGTTGGGAAAAAACGATTTATGATCGTCACTCAACATCCTCAGAGATAAAAATGCACAGCGAGGAGGAACGGAGGGAGAGAACGAGAGAGACGCATCCAGAGTTATTAGAGAGATAGTAGAGGATAAGTGAGATACACACACACACCCCCTCAGACTGTGTGTTTATTGTACATGAATGTGTGTGCACGGCCAGAAGTGTGCATTTAAGTGCTTACTTGTCTGGCCGATGCATCTCTGGATTCTGTATGTCGATGTTGGGACACAGATGATTTAGTGAAGTCTACCGGAGCTCCATCAAGCTGACAAGTGATTATAAATAAGATGGCCACCTACTGAATAAGACACCTGTCTCTCACAGACACATATCTCACATGGTGAAATCCAGCGTCCCCTACTATGACATGGGCATGGACTTGGTTTCAGAAGTAAAGACAACACAAGTAAGTGTCAGTTGTGGATTAAAACCAGGCGACAACCTCTGGTTCTGAAAAAGTTGAGGTAATGCTGAAGTGCTTTAAACTTGTATTCTCTTTACTGGCCATCAGGGGGCGACTCGTCTGGTCCAAAAATAGTTCAGATTGCATGGAAGTCTATTCAATCCAGCATGATGTTCATTTAGTACATGATGGTCCATTTAGAGTCCACCAGACCAGAAAGAAGGGGATGCTTTAGGGCGGGGCTAACATGTGATTGACAACTCACTATTGCTGCATCACTACCACGCTACCAATGCAATTAGCTAATGCATATTTTAACTACTAACACTTAGCTGTAAAGTTCACTTTGAATGACTAAGCTAACTCAGATCCACCCGTCGCTCCTCTCCAGTCTAAATATGGTGACTTCCATTCTCTGGCTGCGAAAAAATTCCAAGATGGCGACGGCCAAAATGTCAAACTTGTGGCTTCAATACTGCAGTCCAAAAGCCTAAAGGTGACATCACGATAACTCCATCAGCAGTCTATGATTACAACCCACAACTCCATTAGTACAGTTTAACCATCTTAGGCCATGATTACACGTCTTTTCTACACAACTTTTGTCATCTGATCGTGTCAGGACGCATAAACTGTCATGCTTGGATGCTTTGAGATCAGATCTTACGCTCACGTTGAGATCTGATAAGCTAGACCACTTACCAAGGTGGCCTGGCTCACATTGAATCTGAACCTCGGTGAGGTGTTGACATCATGTGGGCACAGTCCGGATCATTTGTCAAACGTTGGTCTCGCATTACCTTCCCCAAACACGGAGTTCCTCTCCCCAGCGGGAACAAAGAGAACAGCTGAGACCTGCTGTCTTTGTCATGCTGAGTTACTGCAGATGAAAGCCCAACATTTCCTGATGTTGCTGCTTCAGAAGAAAAGCTTTTAAATGACTTAATAAGTATAATTGTGAATAACCTATTATATAGGAAGGACTTCTATGAAGGACTCTATCTCTATTTGTTAACGGCAATTCCTCAATAGATGTCTCATCTTGATTCATGTCCATGCAGCCTTTTCGCATTTCAAAATATAGACATAAAGTGGATATGACATTGTATATTTTGATGCATTTCGACTCTGACTTAAGACTTTGATGGAAGAGATGATAGCAGGAAACGCAAATCATTACTTCACTGTCAGTAAGCTAAACTTTAAATTCAGTGCATGTTCTCTCATATTCACATTGCTAGAAGCAGTTCTACAATCCATTCATTTCTCTTTCCTTTCTTACTTATTTTCAACTTTTACCCTTCGGGCCTCACTTTCACTCTCACCTACACAAAGATGAGACACACTCTCACACCTGTGACCTTCAGCATCTTTCTTTAACACAATGTGCTGAAAACCGAAATCCAATATCCTACTCAAATGTAACTTTTTGTAAGCCCTTCTTCTTCTCTCCCGGCTCATGCATCACACTCCACTTTCTCTTTGTCTCGCTCCAGACTAATTTTTTCGAGGGGTACCTGAAAATGCCTGTAATTCCCCCCCCACGCTCTTTTTTTCCTTTCTTTACCAATATTTACTTTATTTCTTTTGATTGCCACTCATCCCTCCTGTCTTCCCTTTGTTCTCCTCTCTCATTCACTCCAACAGCTGTGTTGTTTGTCGAAGAAGATTTCAGACGAGGCAGAAAATATGGTGCTTTTTTCTTTTCCCCCCTTTAATTCCTTACTTGTTTTTCGTCGTCCCTTTGTGTCCTTTCTTCGGAGACCCCTTTCAGTCTTTGTAGATGTTGAATAGAGACACTTGACTCAGATGAAGGTCACATTAGGCTAGAGGAGAAGAAGGGAAGAAACACAGAGAGGTTGTGAGTGATGGGTGGATGTTTGTGCGATTGTTGGTGAGTGCACATGTATGTCCATGTGAGATTGCTGTAACCATTGTAATGTCTCTCTCAGAAAACACCTGGCAGCGGTGTGTGTGTGTGTGTACACACTCGCAAGTACACTGTCAAACAACGGCGCTACTCAGATGTACACAGGCAGTTGGTAAACTACTTTAGCTGGGGGGGCTAGCCACGAACATGCTAGCCCTCAGACACAATGAGAGCCAAAGTAATGACAGTGAAACTGCTCAGCTGTACTAACAAGTCATTCTTATATAGGTTTGTTAAAGAAGTTAAGAAGTGCTGCAGTTGATGCTAATATGCTATGATGTACATCACCCATTGGTTTGTGGACTACGGTTTTGAACCCTCAAATTATGCATTTTGAGCATCAACCTTTAAAGCTAATTATTAAAGTAATCTTAGGGTTGTAGCGAATTGTCTGGGTAGCATGGTAGCGACGATGGTAGGCTGCCAATCACAAGGTAGCCCTAAAGCATCACATGCTTTATGGTCTATTTCACTCTAAATGGACGATCATTATCAAATGGTCATGTTGTATTGAAGAAGACTTTAAACTAGAGATTGACCACAAACACTGTTATACACATTTTTTGACACTGTGGAGTCGCCCCCTGATGGCCAGTAGAGAGAATGCAAGTTTAAGGCCCTTAAGCCTCACTCTATATGCAAATATGTGTATTTCTGTCCATTACTTCCATTTGCAAAAAGCCAAAGGCCTTGTTGTTTTAACTGGCAGGAGACAGCAATGCACATCCTGTGCCTTTTTTTTCTTCAAAGGCCAGCTCTGTGGCTGCTGGTCAACGGCATGAATCCAAGTGCCAAATTTCACCAAAGTTGAACTTGAGGCAGGCAGAGAGCTACTTGATCTTCCATTTTAGTTGCCGCTTTGAGTCTTTAATATGCACATGAAACACACACCCTGACATACAAAGCTGCACATGAACCCTTAAGGCTGCTCACATTCATCAGATCCCACTGCAGATCACATCACTAACTGCCAAGTTCCAGCCAGTGTGTGTGTGTGTGTGTGGAAGCTAAGATTCATGTCAACATCAATGGCTCACTAATCACGATGAGAGCGCCGAGGGCCAAGCAGCCTGTCAGTAACGTATGGGCCAGCTAGTGTTACACAGAGGGCACATACAAAGGCAACACCAAAACCTCTGACACCATCATAGTTCACCCACCACTGTCAATAAAGTAGACACTGGAAACTCAGTTCCACTCTGTGCACGCTGCTCTGCACTACATCGACTGGAAAAGCTGTGGCGTCCATCACACTGCATTGATTGAACAGCAGAAACACCACATACCCGACATAGCTCGCAAAAAAGGAATCAGAAATCTCTGAAAAACCATGCATCTCCAAAATGTCAAATACAACAGGCCTGTTTAATCCCTGTGGAAACCCAATAGCTTTAACATGGCTTATTCATCCAAAGAAGTAGTAAGGAGGATTTCTTAACCCATAAAAGATCATTTAATCATTTATGGATTTCACTGGGCAGTGACAATATGAACCTGCCACTCAGGGCACCCATATATATATATATATATATATGTATGTATATATAAAGGGGAAGTTATGTAAAAATCTATTTCATGGCTTGAAATCAAGTTAGTTTAATTAAATGTGCTGGAAAGTGAATTTAGACTTAATGAAGAACCTCGTGGCTATGAGTAGCTCAGCTTATACATGTGTGTGTGTGTGTGTGTGTGTGTGTGTTAACTGCTTCTGGTGTGTGTGTGTGTGTTAACTGCTTCTGGTAGAGCGTTTAACCCTTCAGTGAGTGTCTCCACCTGGGACTGAACCGGCGGCGTGTCTGCTGAAGCTTTAACAGCAGCAGAAGAACTTTAAAGGCTGTTAGGAAAAAAAATCTCTCCAAAATGAAATCTACTGCTGCTACTGAGGGCACTGGCTGTGCTTCCTATAGGACTGGATGAACCCCCCCCACACACACACACACACACACGACTATGTGACAGCACAGCAGCATGCTGGCCATCTCGGGTGGATTTTTCCTAAATAAGTAAGTCATCCAGACCTCAGCTTTCCATTGGCTTCATCCACGGGAACGCAGCAGCCAAAAGCCTGCGAGGCTCCACACGAACACACACACAAATATGCATGCACATCTACACACAAGCCCATGCGCACACACATACTGCCAAAACACATACACGCACACACGGGACTGAAAAGGAGGAAGAGGGGTGAGGTGGAGGGGGAGTAAAAGGGGTCTGGTTTAAAAGCAGGATTTCAAAAACACCTGCACACACACACACACACACTCACATGCACACACACACCTCCAGCTGCTGGCCGCTTGTGTGTTTGACAGGCAGCACAGTGAGTGGCTGTATGGAAGTCAGCCAGCCGCTTATGAATCAGCAATGACTAACAGTTCAAACCTGCACTTTCTGAGCTAATCGCCCGCATGCTTCATGTAAATGTATGCGTGTTGTGTGTGTGTGGGCCGTGCGCTGTACGCATGTGTGTGTGTGTGTGTGTGTGTGTGTGTGTGAGCAGGTCAGAGTGTGTCGATGTGTGAGAACCGTCCCCATCAGGCCCCATTGTGACAGCCCAGGGCCTTTAATTGCTTCGCACCAAATATGACATTGTCTAAGCTGACAGCACCCTGATGGGCGGAATAGAGGTGGAGTGATGGAACCCGTCACTTCCCCCCAATCTGCCTCAACGAGAGCACAAGACAACGCAATAGATGCTAATGGGCCAAGGCCGGCGCTTTGAGCATGTGCCAAGGTGGGTGGGTTTGCTTCGTACGATCGTGTGCGTGCGTCCGTGCCAGTAATGGCAGCTCTAATCAGGGGTGGGATTGGAAGAGGCATGTGGCAATAAAGCCCAACAAAATGCCTGCCAGTCCCTATTAGAGCCAAGCACTCTCTCTGAGAGCATGGCTGACGACAAACACACATATGCACACACACACACACACACACACACACACACACACACACACTCCATCTTGGTGGACATCTGGCCAAGGTCAGTCAGATCTGAGCAATGAACGCCGGCTGCAAAAACCTCACCGTAAACAGAAAGAGCTGTAGCTGCAGAGCCAGACTTTACTGGCTGGTCGTCCCATTGCTTCGGTCGTAAACCCTGACCCCTCTAAGTGCAGCCCGTTACTCGCGGATTGTTATTTACGAGCTAAAATTAGAGGTGGCTGCCATTTGCTGGGGTCATTATCAGCACGGGGACACGGTGGAGTCAATTGCCAGTGAGATCCGTCATGTCCAACTATATTGGACTGAAGCATCGATTAGTCAGCCTGCCATAGAAATGACTGATACACAGCTGAAAGGTATAACATTTGTCTTCTGCCCCATACGTGAAATATTGGCTCCGCTCTGTTTTACCATTACCTTTTATGGGGTTTGAGAGATATATGCCTCCAACGATTATTGTTGACATTTTAACAGAGATGGTCATTCTCTCAATATTTTGAGCTGCTAACTTTTACAAGTTAGAATTAACAGCTTTATTAACGTAATCCGCATTAACGCGTGACTTTTGGGTTGCCCCATTGCCTCTGACTTATTGGACTAAAATATATTAAAATCAATACAAAAAGGACTAATTGACCACAAAGAAGAGTTGCTTATTAGCATTAAAAGCTTCTCTTGTCTCTACAATATCTATCAGTGAGAAAGGGGGGGTGGGGGGTGTATAATGTTTCACACCCATTGTTATGATGGATTGTAAACTTTTTCGCTATTTATATATCACGACTCCTCTAACATTACCAGTACCAGAGGAAAATACCCCCTTTGCCAGCTCCAAACTTTGCAACTGCAGCCCAGATGCTATCAAAGCCTCTGGCGCCGCTCAGTCAGAAAGCTCAGTCAGTGAACGCAGCGGTTTGAAGTCTTATTGTCTCTGCACTATGACCAAAAAACCCTCTGCATGTATTGCTGTCGACAGAAGTGATTGTGATTTTTTATTTTTTTCCAGTGAAGTGGGACCTTTCCACTATCAACCCCTCATTTCCTGTGCCTGTCTGCATCGGGTGCTTCTGGCAACAGATATTGGTTTGAGCTGAGGCACTCTCGTTATTATTCTCACTGTTCCAGCACACGGTGGAGCCGCCACGGACACAAAATACTGTGCAGCACCTGGTGTGTGAGCTAAACTGAAGAAGACACATAGGAGGGGAAAAAAAGGTTCACATTTGTCGATACATACACAACACATGTGCTTTGTATCACACAAACCCCATGAGGTTCAGGCTGTTCTGGGAGTCAAAGGGATGAGGTCTCATATGAGGGCAGAGAGTTCATTCAACTGAGTTAGTATTGTTATAAAGGGTGCGTGCGCATGAGAAGAGGAAAGACCTGTAAAATGAGTGGGGGGATTTCATTGGTTGGGAGGTCTCTGTGTTGTATGAGACATCTGTTTACATAAGAGAGAGGATGTGATGGTAAAGCACTGGCTTGGGCACTGGCCTTTTCACAACAAGGCCCAGGGTGGTGGAAGATTTAGCCCAATATTTGTCTCATAAAGGAGTAAAGCCGGACAAACCACAATGCTCTTTATGCAACATTCAACACTTCCCATCCAGTCGAATGTCAGATAAATGGTATGAATGCTGCAAAAGTGCTGCTGCCAACTTTACCGTGTCAGTGCGTTCTTTCGGGTCTCATCGACTCTGATTACAGGAGGCTGCTATTTTCAGCAAAAAAATCTCTGCTACACCAGCAGACACCATCTTTCTTCAGCCTCCATTTGCTGTCCTATCTCTGCCATCATTCCGTACCTGCTCCACTACACATTTGTTACTTTTCTGGCTGCGGATTGACACCCATTTATGCACTGGCTACGTTTTATGGCCTTCAGGCCGTCATTGTCATACATCCGTAAGAAAAGAAGAATCTTTAAAAAGTATACTTGAAAAAAGTACTTTTTTCTGTTCGGGACTTCATAGCGTTGGTTCTGACATTATGTGTGATTGAACTCTCCAAAGAAGATCAAACTTCTATGACTCACTGAAGGACACCCTGAACCATTGCGGGGGAGTAGGCAGCATTTCAGGTCTTGCGTGGGACTTCAAGAACAATGGCGCCTGCCAATGAATAAGTAAACTGGGTAACACATAGAGCCATTCTCTGTATGCTATGTGATTTTATAGACTCAGTCAAGGTCAAAGAGAGAGGGATTTTTCTTCTTCTCCTGTGGAATAACCAGTGGCAGGGATATCCTGTTTCATTAGCTTTCCTCTCACTGCTGCTGCCGTCGGTCCAACAAAATGTAACTGGCTGACGGTCGGAGCCACAGCTGAAATAGCAAATAGGCAGGGAACCCTACATGGGTGGAGGATTATTGACTGAGAGGAAGGTTAATATATGTGGGCTTGGATCAATTCATGCATCTACTTCTGTGAGTGTGTGTGCTCACACACCACATATTGGGTGTGATGCGTTTGTGAAGCTTGATTTGTGCATGTGTGCGTACATGAATCTGCCCCATGCGTGTGCGTGCGATGTGTGTGTGTGTGTGTCTGATGGTGGCAGTAACAGCAGGAGCTCCATGCATTATCTCATTATGTGGCTCTCCCAGGCTGCAGGAGGACACTGTCCCTAATGGCTTCTGTGTTCATAGCGGTGAAGCAGGCAGAGGGCAAAATGAGGGCCATCCTCCCCCTCCATGGTAACTGCCAGGACCCCTGGGGGCCCATTGCTGGGCTGGCTGTCCCACTCAGGCTTCAGCACCAGCCTTGGGGACCGATACAAAGGGGAACTCAACAGCTAAACAAATGAGATCACCTTCCACTGACCATGTCTGCCATAACCTCGCTTGACTCCACATACAGTCTCGTCAAACTCATTTTGCTAATCCCAACTCTACTTTTAAAAGGGTCGGCTACCAAAGTCACCAAAACTACAAGCTCATATTTTCTCCTTTACACCGAGTGTTACAGTAATGGGCCATGCTACGGATGGATCTGAGCGGCACCCTGAGCAGCAACCTTACTGGATCTGGATCCATCTGGATTCTGGTGTGAAGCTGTTTAGAAAGTTAGCTTCATGATACAAGGTCGACTTTACAGCTAAGTGTTAAAGTGATGTCAGTAGTTGATTGCATTTATAATATGGTAGCAACGGTAGGTATTATGGCGACCTGTCAATCAAAAGGTAGCCCCGCCCCTAAAGCATCCCCTGCTTTCTGGTCTGTTGGACTCTAAATGGACCATAATGTACTAAATGAACATCATGTGGATTGAAGAAGACTTGAAACTAGAGATTGAGACCATAAACTCATGTTCACAATGTTTACTGAGATAATACATCAAGAGAGAAGTAGGACCATTTACTCATAGAATTCTATACAACCAGACTACTTTTTGCATCCAGAGGAGTCGCCCTATGGCCAGCAGAGAGAGTTTAAAGTATTTAAACTTGCATTAGCCTGTATACAGGGAGAGACAATATGACTTTCTATACTTTGTGTGACCAAGTCATATTCAGAGTTATGGCAGGCATTTTGAAGGAAATTACTCATCTTTCTATTCCTTTGAGTGGGACATCTGTTCTATAACACAGCAGGTATCCAAAGTCTACACACACGCACACAGTGGACTCAACCTGTTTAGCCCGACACAATGAAGCACATAATCACATCCACGCACGCTGAGACACAAAGGAGTTATATCAAGACGGATTATCCCTGCTACACCCACACGCACACCCACACACAGATGAGTGTGCATGCACGCAAAGACACATTATAAGTCCGAGCAGACGGACTGCAACGACCTCGGACTGTTGCCACTGTTGATGACAGAAGACAGGCGGAGGCATTGAAATGTATGTGTGAATACATAAAAACTTAATTCTTCTTTCCAAAATCCCAATACTTTGACTAGATCAAGCAGTCCCAAAGAAAGATAAAATAATTAAAGGTAGAACAAAACACACACACACACACACACACACGACAGACACAGACACACAGCGAGGCTGAGGTCATCTTTATTAATAAACCCTCTGACAACAAACACACTCACATCAAGGCCCTCGCCCTCCCTTCATCCTCACCCCACACTCCCTTCCTCCCTTAGCTCCTTGAGAAATGGCAATTGCCAGACTGACACAGTGGGGGTTGTCTGTAGCCACACACACACACACACACACACACACACACACACACACAATGGCCTAGACATGGCATGTCAGTGATCTGTCAGAGGGTAACAGTGCAGAACAGGTGTGCATGTGTGTGTGTGTGTGTGTGTGCTTGTGTGTGTGAGCAAAAGAGAGGAAGGCCAGAAGAGACACACTTTCAAAGACACACTAAGAAGCATGCCCCGGCTCATTTGTTTTCACTGACAGGAGAGGAGAGCGATGCTTCTCTACAAGACATGCCTAAGGGAGGCGGACAGGTGTGTGTTGAGTGTGTGAGTCAGAGAAGGAGGAAGGGAAGGGAATGGAACTCTGCTGTAGACTTTGAAGTGTGTGTGTGTGTGTGTGTGTGTATTGGTTTAAATCTATATATTTATGTATGTTTACTTCCCAGTATTTCTATGTGTGTGATGCTCTGTGAGAGAGTATAGCTGTATAAATGTGCTCTGCAGGGTTTGGATGATGGAACATTAGGGCTTCAGCCATTTGGCATGCTCACGTGCCCTTGAGCAAGTAACTCTGGGTACCTCAGTATGAGAAAACAGCGTTCTATGAAACAATAAAAGTGACTGTGAAACCATTACTGAAACTCCCTCCAACTACCAGCGACAGACAGCAGCCAATCTATTCAATTCAATGTTCAATTACTATAAACATTATATATGATCTTGTTTAAGTTTTGACCAATTGGTTGCTGCATTAAAATGTTCTAATTGCTATACCTGTTGAAGACACCTGTGTGGTGCTATATGCTTTATTATGGAGGGATGAAAAATGATCAAGAAAGGTTAGATCAAACCTCAAAATGCTACACAGTAATGCTGTCTGTGAGACAGGACTTCACAAGTCCTACACTGTGCATTTCCGCATGACATTGCATCCATCGTATCCAGGTCCAGGTCACGGTGCCTGCAGACAAAGGAAGGAAGCCCCACTCCCTCACTACATCCTTCCAGTTCTTTCTGAGGGATCCTGAGGTGTCTCAGGCCATATGGGATATACAGTATAATACCCCCAGTGTGTTCTGGATTTGCCCTGTGGTCTCAAAAGGGTTGACGTGCCCAGAACATCCCCAGGAGGAGGCGAGCATCCTAATCTTATACCGCAACTACCTCAATGAAGGATTCTACCGTTGGCCTGAGCTCACCCCTGGAGCCGTATTTATAGTTCCCATAAGTGATGCATTTTGTCATCTGACCATGTCTGTTAGGGTCCACGTGTAATCTATTCCATATCAGAAGCATTCTTAAAAAGTCTGGCATCTCTTTGCCAATTGGACTGTAAACAACGAGAAGCGTATGGAAAAGAAAGTCTTGGCCCGAATACCCCAGCACATATAGCCTCTTGCCTACAGACACTTAATTGCGTCACACCAACAACAATTGAACCTTATAGCCACATTAAAACCTCATAAATTAATTTCAGCAGTTTTATAGTCAACAAGCTTAAGCTGTCTGTGTCCCCAAACCTCATGCCTGGGATAATAATCAACCTGTATATCAATAGTTCTGCCTTCAGGTTAAACTCACTCGCCATCTCAGTCTTGAAGAGAGAGGTACAGCTTTTTTGCTGCCTTCATATCCCCGCTGCATCAAAACAGTGTTCTCATTTTAATTGAAATAAGGGGGCTGTGTTTTCTTTGCATTGCTAATGTCTAAGCAGGATCCTGTTTGGTAAAATCATGAGCTAACATGATATTTTCTCCTGTAGGAGGCGCTCTTTACCTTTCACGGATGTCACTGCCTTGTTAAACAAGACGCATCTTCTTCTCGTCATTGCAAACAAACAACCAAATACAAGACACAAAACATCCCATGATGCTGCTTGTTCCAGAGGATTCTTCACGGGGATGAATTACATAACACTGAGTGTTTCCTACAGCAAAGCTCAAGTAAAACAAACAACAACATGAATAACGGCGCATGAATATGAAAGATTGAATGTTTGCATCATTTTGTGGGTGGCGCGAAACAAAGTGTTTTTCCGTCTTACACGTAACAAGTTCTATATTACATGATGTACATTCTGTGACGAGATAAATTCTAAACCATGCCCGACTCTTCAGGGCGAGCTCAGGAGCAGGACATGTGACAACCTCAACGAATCAGCTTGCTCAGCAAATGCAGAACAGCTGGTGAATCTCACCATTCGCTCTGGTTCGGCTGCATTTAACGTTTGGTTAAAAAGCAATTTCTTTTTCCACCTCAACGAAGCTGTTTTATGCTATTGATGCTTTTTTTGGATGCTGTGGAGTGGAGAGATGGCACAGACAGTGAGGGTACAAACGCAAATGTGGCCAGCTGGATTTGAGCATGCGGTGTCGGCGTCGGGAGTTTTAAAGTTTAAATGTCTAATGCCCCGGGACATCCCAAAAACATTATGTCCACAGTGGGACCATCTTCTGCTGCGTCTCCACAGGGCAAAAAAAGAACTGAAGCGTCCTCATTCTCCATATTTATGCCTGTTACATGTAATCTCACATGCATACACATGTAAATTCAATGTTTTTTCAAAAATAGAAGTGATAAGACGCCATGCATTTAGTCTCTAAACGGTAAAACAGGGCAACCCAGACACCATGACCAACCAGGATTATATCACATGACATCACAGCGGGCCAGGAGCCAATCCCTCGCTCTGCTCCAAACTGTCGGGACCGCTGCAGACGAGGTGATACTACTCCATTCGAAAAGGCTCACTTACATTATATCCGCTGCCAATGTGAGCCGAAACTGGAATCAATGGTCTTGTAATGGACAGTGAGAAACCGCGTTAAAGTGTAATACTACCTTTGAAAATGCAGTTTGCTGGTTCGATATGTGCAGAACGCTCGCCTCGTAATGTTGTGAGGAAAACGCAGTGGGGGAGGGTGCTGGTTGGGGAGTAGAGATGGAGTTTGATCTGCAGATCGTGAGCGCTTCGGCTGCATATTCAGGATTGAGTTATCGGACTGTTAAATGGTGAAAGAACAAGTCTGAGTCAGTGTTCTCTGCTCAAGTTGATTCTTCCGCGAGTGTGAAACTCTCTGAAGCCGCTTTTACACGATGACGTTCAATAAAAACCACACACATGAAATTCTTTAAGGTGGGTTAGCGGCTCCTTTAGGCGAGTCTCACTGCGGGCTTTAAAAGGCTCTGCGAAGCAAAATCACCTCCATCACAATCACAGATGGAGACACAATAAAATCTGCTTGATATTTTTCAAACCAAAATGTAAAGATCAGCTTTTAGAACCTGTAATTTATTCATACAAACTGTCATCACATCCAGCTTTGTCACTGGGTAGCTTTTTTTTCCATCAACGGTCACTAATTGCAGGCCATTTTAAATAACATCAGCATAAACAAACCTGCCTTCGAAGCTCTCTGGTAGCAGACACACGCTGTCAACCCTCGAATCAAAAGCTCAGCAGTCAATTTGAGATGGAAAAAATGTCTGCAGTCTGGTAAATTGAAGCCACGTCTGCCTATAACCAACCCCAGTGGTGGGCTAACTGTTTAGACAGTCTGGCAGCGTGCAAATAGATATTGGTATGTTTAAAAAGGATGTCAATTTCATCTGCCACTGTTTGCTGTTGCTTTACCTACAAATCAGGACACAAGCTGAGACGATCCAAGGTTGGCGTGTTCCAAAAATGCACTCGTTTGATGGTGAAGGAAAACAAACCAAACAAAAAAAGTAAACTTTTCAAACTGACCGCAGCACTTCGATCGATGATAATGAAAATAACGATATCATAAAAAAAACACAAAATCGAGACGCCACACATCCCCAGAAAGAATGAACGATAGCTCCCTGGGCCTTTAAGTCAAGGTTACAGGAACGATCTAGGCCATTTTGTTGCTTCCATGGAAAAACAAAAGCAGCAGGGTGTCTGGGTGGCAAACAGGGAGGGGGAAAATGACAGCATTACAAAGAAATCACATAAAGTCTGACAATAAATGAAGTGCAGAGGAGGCCTGTGGTCAAGACGCAGAAGTCAGAGAGCTGCTGACAGCAACGATCACACTCCCTGCCTCTCTTTTTTTATCTGTTTGCTGCTTTCCCATTCGTGTCTGCATCACACTATCTCACTTTGTTGATTCTCTTTATCATCACAGACCCTTCTCCTGCTTCCATTTGAAAGTTTCCTCCATGCTTTTATTTATTTCAGCCTCCATTTTCTCTTTCTCAGCTCCATCTGGCATTTTCTGACTTCCTCTCTTTTCTTGTGACTATTGGACTGTCTTTCAGCCTCCTTCCTCCCCTTAAACGTCCATTCGGCTGCCTGACAAAATATCTCTGTGTATTCAGTCATTTTCTTTGAAGAAATAATATGAGATTCGGGGAAATATACTTTTTAGCTCTCCCAAAGACTTGAATGAAGAGACTGACCTCACTTTCATATCCGTGCACTGACTATAAAGCTACAGACAGGAGATGGGATGCTTTCTATATTATGTTGCTTAAAGTCCCAGTCGGCAAGTCCGGCGGATGGAGGGTACTCTGTCAGATTTTGAATGTTTACAACTCTCACGCTCCTCCCCCACGACCACCGAGCTCCTTCCCCTGGACTTCGTGCCCTTTAAAATACCTTAGATCACGCCACTTTTGAAACGTCCAATGTTGACTCTGGTTTTATCACGGGCACCGTCGCAATCTTTCTTTTTTTTCCTTCTTTTCCACCGGTGTTTTCTTTTCCTTGGTTGTTTTGGACCTCCTCGTTTGGGTTTTTAACAAGGAATTGGAAGCTTGTTGCTACTTCCCTCCGCCCTTTTTTTGTGGTTTTCTAAAACCGGATGATTTATGTTGTTCTATCGGAGCATAGTGTCGGCTTCAGTGAATATGATCAAAAAAGATGTTGCCGACTGGGACTTTAAGCCATACAACACAATGTACACAGGATTATGTGTGGGAGAAGGAAGTCTTTTCCCCAGACTTCAACTATAACTACAAACAAATAGTTCAGTAGTTTGACAAACGTCCTCATGCTAATGGTGAGACCAGCAGATTGATTGCTGGGGGTTGGAGGAGCGACGGGTGGATCTGACAGGCAGAGCAGGAAGCAAGCTTGCTGTGAAGCTGCTAACAAAGTTAGCCTCATAATGCAAGTTAACTTCACAGCTGAAGTGTTAAAGTCATCGTAGTAGCTAATTACATTGGTAATGTAGTAGCAACGCTGTGGTAGCGACCTGCCAACCACAAGGTAGCCCCGCCCTAAAGCATCCCCTGTTTTATGGTCTATTTGATGTGGGGCTGTGCTTTATTAAACACACATCACCCTGTATTGAGGAAGACGAGCCTGGAAAGACTACAAATGTTGAGTTCTTCCTTTTACCTTTTCAGGTTGTTTCTCTGTGTCTTTTTCTCCCTCGGGTCTAAATAGTTAAGACCTGAGCAGCTCCTCCATTTAAATCAATGATGAGGAATTGAACAAACCCAGCTTCCCTGTGCTAGAACCAATACGTCAATAGACCCACTCCAACGGCTGCCACTCCAGGGAGCAAACACACACACACACACACACACACACACACACACACAGGTGTCTTCATAGTTCAGTAACATCACCCTGGTGCACTTTCTCAGGTGTTTGAGTTTGTGTGCACATGAGGCATCATACGAAGTTCTGCAGTTCAGGTGAGAGGAGACACACACACATTTTCATCCTAATTGAAAACTGTTAAATTGTGTTTCAGAGCATTTCAAAGCGTGTGTGTGTTTGTGTGGGAGGTGTGACGCAGCATATATGACGGAACAAGAAAATGTGAGAATGCCGTGCAAGAATGTGTCGGAATGCTCAGCTCGTGTGTTTGTTGATTTTGCACAGCTTGCCCCTACAAACACGTACGCACACGCACGCACACACACACACACACACACACGCACCACCACACACACACACACACACACACGCACGCACACACACACACACACACACACACCACGCACACACACACACACACACACACACACACACACATCCAAACCCCTGGTGCCTTTGTGAGTCAGTCTCGTCAGTGTGTGTGTGTGTCCACATCTCAATCTCTTAGCTTAGACAAACCCAGCAGTTTCTAGTAAATGTTGTTAATAAAAGTCTAGCAGAAGCTCTGTCTGTCATACAGCTGTGGTAATGCACACACACACACACAACACACACACACACACACGGATATATATAATTAATAAGACTATGGGAGAACCAGACAAAAAGCACTTAGACAAAGGCACACCCTCACACATACACACACACACACACACACACACACATCCACGCTCACATTCAGACACAAAGAGATAAAGACGCACACAGGTTAGCACACACGCACAAAGATGCAGACACAAAGGAACAGCCACACTGACTCTGGGACATAAGGCAAAGGCAGAATCACACACATTTAAATAAAGACAAATGACACACACACACACACACACACACACACTGCGACAGACGGCAAGAGTCTGACAACATGCAGCATATCCAGCACCAGCATTGTGACGCATAGGCGACACAGCGGCCCACCACCGATGAGTAACACAACCCGATACATGCCACGAGCGCTGAGGCAGCATGCTGCGATGGCGAACGCAGCTTGAGTACGGATGCTTTTGTGAGCTACATAAAGGGAGAGGCGTTCAGCGATGCAGCAGCTCTGTGGAACAAAGCGAGTATCCATGCAGTTGCAAAAGAGAGGACTCCCACATTGAAACGCAGAGCGCAGCGGAGCGCTCACACCCAAACACCGGTTGATAATCATGAAGGAGTCTACCGCCTCCTTTATAGTAGTTTAATTGGCACAACACTCTTTGAAGTGACTTGCAGAATAGTCAGTTTGGGCTGGGGATACCTTTCATGTCACGATTATCCTGGCCAAAACAATTTGCAAAATTATCCTGATAATCACTGAAGGATTGTGAAAACTGTTAAAATTGCACTGAAACATTCACTTTACATTGTGTTAACACACACAGTCTTGTATTGCCTCACCGATAAGACATCCTTAAAATATATATATAATATATATATCCATCCATCCATCCATCCATTGTCTACCGCTTATCCTGTATTCAGGGTCGCGGGTATAATATATATATATATATATATATATATATATATATATATATATATATATATATTACTCAAGTAAAGTCCTTGAGTAAAGCACAATAAGAAAATCTTCAATAAGATGGTCATTAATCAGAAAGTCTGCCTATCAATAGGAATATAAAGGACATATAAATAAAAATTGGATTTTTGTATCCTGTATTTGATAAAAATCTGGTTATATTTGTCACTTGTCTTCCATAGTGAGCAAAAGAGATTATTCAAGTGACTCATGACGATGCATTGCTGCCGCTGCCGATGTAGCAACGCCGCGGTAGCAACGCCGCGGTAGCAACGCCGCGGTAGCAACGCCGCGGTAGCAACGCCGCAGTAGCCACGCCGCGGTAGCAATGGATCAATCCATCACAGACTGACATTGCATCTTATTACGGTCAAACATTTTGCAGCTGGTAAGTCAAATACACGCCTGAGTTCCAATACTTAGCAGGTGCTCTTTGGTTGGGGAAAAAGTCGGATCAGTCACACAGGTGAGGTTGTTTGATGGAAAGATATAGAAGCATGTGAGCCTTTTTTTTTATGCTGGATCCGATTACCATTTACCACAGCAGCTGAGCACTGTTTGTCAAGTCTGGATCTGTTCACAACGTCGGTAAACCTGCAGCACGAACCGCAACCATGTATTGCATGTATTCAAGCGTGTGATGGCGTGTCACTGTGAGGTTGATGCATTGTAAGGTAATGACTTAAATAAACCTTTTCATAAGCCTTTAAATCATGTTGGAGTGTCACATTAGGTTATCCATATTTCGATCATTTAGAGAGAAACACAGGAAAAGGGGGCACTGCTATAATTAATAAATACTAATAATAATACCCATCATTCAAAAAGAAATCTTAAATCCTAAATATTGAATTGCTGTAGGCCTCCTGTAGCAGGAACAAATGTGCTGTCCTAAACCTGTCTAGAAGCTCTCCATCTAATGTCTTAAAACGTGGCATTGTATAGTTTTTCTCCGTCACTAGAAGGACTTCAGATAACTTTGTAATTGTAGCTGCGAGGCAAGACGTCACAAGTCAGGCTGTAACCTCCTGTTGTTCTTATTATTATCAGCCAACACTTTGTTATTGATCACAGACTGAGGCCTTGAGGCCTTCTTAGTACTTTTTCCTCCTCTCATGGTTCACACATAAATCACATGCACTTCCCTGCTTTGGCCTTACACACATTATATTAAAAGGATCGTTTGACATTTTTTGGATACGCAGTACAATTATTTGCTTGCTTGCCGAGAGTGAGATTAAATGACCGACCGTTGAATAGGTTAGCTTAGCATTGAGACAGGAAAGAGCCGGGAAAGGAGGCAGCAACCTCCGTTTCTGAAAAGTGCAACCAACGCTGGAAGTGCCTTTAACTTGCATTCTCTCTACTGGCCATCGGGGGGCATCTGAGAGAAGTCAATGACAAAATGACCCAACTTCTCACTTGATTCATAAAAATTCCAAGATGGTGACAATTAAAATGCCGAACCTGGGTCTTCAAAGCCGGAGTCCAGTGGGTGACGTCACAATGACTACATCCACGTCTTATATACGGTCTATTGGAAATAACTAGCCTGGCTCAGAAGTTAAACAAAATCCACCATAACGTCTAAAGCTCACCCTCCATACAAAAATCAAAGTATAAAGAAATTGAAATAGACCAGAGCATAACCCCATATAAAAGCACATGTGTACACTACTGCTTTAACTCAATCTAGTTCTCCAGCTTCTCAGCCTACAGATAATCACACAAGCACAGGTATAAGAATACAGGCATGCACTCAGCAAAAACACACAACCCCAACCCTCCACTACACGCACACACAAGTGTCGGGAGCAGGGAGACACACACACACACACACACACACACACACACACACACACACAGACCCACAGAGCAGCTAACTTAATTTCAAAATCAATTAATTAAAAGCACCGCCCTCTCCCACAGGGAGTGAAAGACAAATTTGAGGAATTTAATCCTGGTACACAAATCAGAGCTGCAGCGATATGAGAGGACAGGATGGATGGAGGGATGGAGGGGCGGAGGGATGGAGGGACAGTCAGTGAATTTTAAAAAGGGAAGGTGATTTAGCTCGGTCGCTTCAATTTGACACTACTCCTCTTGCTTTTCCTACTATACTGCACCGCTTTCTTTCTTACTGTCTTTCTTTCTTTCTTTCTATCTATCTATCTATCTATCTATCTATCTATCTATCTATCTATCTATCTATCTATCTATCTATCTATCTATCTATCTATCTATCTATCTATCTATCTATCTATCTATCTATCTACCTACCTACCTATCTACCTTCCTACCTACCTACAGAAGGTAGGCATAACAGAAACAGTGTAAGTGTGTGTGTTGGTGGGGTCCCTCTCTCACTCCCCCACTGTCTCTTTCCATTAGTTCTTTAAAAAAGAGACATGTTATTGATTTTTGACGCGTTGAAGCAGAGGAGGCTCAAAGCGGTGTGTGTGTGTGTGTGTGTGTGTGTATGTGTGCATGTGAGTGACTGTGTTCTCCGCTGCTGGTCTCTCACCTCGGGTGAGAAAAATCACAATAAAGAGTTTGCCTCTCTCTCCTCCCCGTCGTTCCTTAAAACACCTAAAAGGTACGACAAAAAGTGAAAGAATAACGCTGCATGGTAAACTCTTCCATTCGTGTGACCAAGAGAGTAAGAGTGACAGAGAAGAGTGTGTTTGCTTCTGAATGTGTGTGTGTGTGTGAATGTGTTAGTACAGGTAAGCGTGTGTGAGAAAATGCATGTGGCCTTATACTTCGATATTTGAGTGATGTCATGACTGTGTTTTAGAGTGTGTGTGTGTGTGTGTTTTTTCTATCATAGGAAGCATGTTTATCTGGAAACGGAGATGTTTCTTGTATCCCTGAAGTATAACAATGTGCTGATCTGTTTTATCCTGTTGGATCATTCAAAATATTTGATTCTTAATGAAACCTGACTTGTAATGCGGAATCAAATAAAGTACATTTTAGACTGCCTTTTCATTGCGGGAGTATTCAACGAGCAAAAGTTCACCTTTGGTAGTTGTTTTGATGCAGCAAGCTAATCAGATGTCCGACGCTCATTGAATACATCACGCAGCCAACGAGTCCACAGACCAGACTGCAGTCATGCTGTGTGACGTCTCACTCGTTCCACAAAACTAAAAAATCGAAACGCAGACATACAAAGTTCTATCTAACGCAGACATACAAAGTTCTATCTAAACGCAGACATACAAAGTTCTATCTAAACGCAGACATACAAAGTTCTATCTAAACGCAGACATACAAAGTTCTATCTAAACGCTACAAAGTTCTATCTAAACGCTCCGGTTCCCGAAACATTTTGACTCGCCTTTCCGCCATTACGGCGGAACCGTCTGTCTAAAAGGCGCTAGAGTGTGTCAGAACAGGACACAATGTAGATGTAAGTGTATGGCTGTTGCAGGCTGCATGTGGAGAGGTTTATTACAGGAGTACAGCAGGAGCAGTGGGACTGAAGGGAGAAATAGAGGGAGAGTGAGAGATTGAAAGAGGGGGCGAGAGAAGAAGGTGAAAGCCAGGTTGGAAATTGATGGTGTAATTGTTGACTCTTATCGTGGTTTCTCAGAGCTGTTGTCTGGGCAGGCCGGCATTTTTCTCGCTTTCCAATCTCTGTCTCTTTGTAGGAGTGGACCAAACCTGGCAACCCATATACTTTTATCTACTTTATCGCCATCGCTTGTATTCTTCCCAGTGCTTCTCTCGCCTCTCACTGTCATATTACTGTGGCCTCATCCACTGAGTATCTTCCTTTTTTCACCCTCTCAGACAGCCAGACATCATGCAGAGAGCAGTGGACTGGAAAAGAGCAGTGGGAGAGAGGGGGGTAGTGCAGCCAGCTGGGGGGTCAAAGGTGTGTCTGGAGCAGGATAGGGGTGGGTGAGGGGCAAAAACAGACCCCCCCCCCCCCCTCTCTCTCTCTCTCTCTCTCTCTCTCTCTGTCTCTCTCTCTCTCACACACACCGTGTTTCCACCAGAGTGTTCCTGGTCATTTCAGTCTCGGGGGAATACTTTTAATGGAACTGAAAGGTTCCTTCAGCCTACTGTTTGCATTTCCATCGAAGTCTAAAGACCTGGAGCATAACACGGTGTAGCTGGTGGTCGCAGCGGTAAACGCACATTGATTTTATTTCCCTGTGACGAATTCTACTGCAGCGTTGTATTCACTGAAGCACGTTGCATGTAATGAATGAAACGTAGAGGAGCGAAACGTAAATTCAACTAGGAGTGTCTGTTTCAACAGTAAATCATCTGTTGAATGTTTGATGGGTATTTCTTCGCACTTCAGAACGTAGATGCCGTGAAACATTCAGAAAATACCCCCCCCCCCCTCTCATTCATTCTTCAGCTTGCTCGCTTGTACAATCTCTCTCTCTCTCTCTCTGTCTCTCTATGTCTCTCTCTCTCTCTCTCTCTCTCTCTCTCTGTCTCTCTATGTCTCTCTCTCTCTCTCTCTCTCTCTCTGTGCATGTTTTTCAAATGAGTCTGGGAGCTGGTAGCAAAACAAACAGAGAAATCCTCTCCCATCATCTCAAAATGGTCTTAAATCAATACCATAGTACGTCCTTGTTTTATGAATGAAGCACCACATGACTGTTTGACCGGGATGTCACCTGTTTCCAATAGAAACCAAAAATCGATTGAAATGAGATTTCGATTTCAACCTTTTTTTTTTTTTTTTTTTTCAAACACAGTATCAGCGTTTCTTCTGCTATCTTTTCTCTCTCCGGTATGCGTGAGGGCGTGGCTACCTGGTGATTGACAGATTGCTAGCGTGGCAGCGCTCCCTTGCTAGCAATGCAAATAGCTACTAAGATGTCTTTGACACTTCGTTATTGAATTATGGAAGATAACTTTCTTCACTGGTTGCAAAAAAAGATGCCGACTCCAGCCTTCAAAACCAAGTCCACAAACCAATGGGTGATGTCATGATGACTTCATTCACTTCTTACCCCTGTGGAACATCAAAAAAGGGCTTCTTTCATGCCCCCGCCGTACACTCCCTTCCACAAGCCAGACCAACACTTCAACAGCAGGACTATTAGAGCAGCAGCTGCTGATACAGCTGAGCTCAAAGGTAACCCTACAGTTCTGGACTTCAGGTGAGGCCAATGAGATGCTAACTAGAGCTGGCACGAATAATCAAGCAAAACTAGCAGGGAGGTTTCTCTATAAAAGTGTGGCAGAGCAGACCCGGAGAAAGGGAATCAACAAAGTTACACTGCAGCTACCACAGATATTTAGAGTTGGATTTTGCCCGATGATATCACCACCACGACCCCACAAAAATGTAAGTGCTGTGTAGCTAAGGAGGCCATATGCTAACTCGTTTCTCACTCCCAACATTGTGGAGGTCCCCATGAGCACTTGAGCACCGAAACTTTTACCACCAACCGTTGCATGTCCATATTATATTTTCATAGATAGAACAGACTCATTTTAAGACGACTAGTGATCATAAAAAAAAAACAACAATAAAAAATCCAGGTACAACCAAAACCTTAAAAGTCCAACAATGTAATAAATCCTCAAAAACTTTACATCCAAATGAATCGCAAGGATCTAAGAATCAAAGAAATGTAAGCAGACCACCATGAGACAATTGGACACTGACACGTTACCCCCAAACTGCTCGAGTGGATCTGCTCGGTGGCCACCAGCAAAAGGCTCTGGTTACACTGGGAAGCTCCAACTGTGAAGGTAGGCTGCTTGTGGAAGAGTATGTGAAGGAAAACTGCAAGCAGAGCTAATCAAGTTGAAGCCATCCAATACTGTGACATTACAGCATCACATCATGAAGACGTTATCCACAACCAGGATCAGTTCTTTTGGTCAGAAGTCTGATCTCTTACTGCACGAGGAATTCTGGTTTCTGCAGGATCAAATCAATTGCATGCAATATGCAACGCGGACGCAGGTAGGCATGCAGATGGCAACATAAACAAACAGCAGGTTGAGGATATTTTGGTATGACACTTCTAAGCCTGTGTTTACTTTTCATTCAAGGCACACAGAAAAAGGTTGCCTTTAACAAGTCTTTCGCACAATGCAACAGTAACAGTGAGAGGTGACCTCACCGCAGCACTGCTGTAAACATTTATTATAAATGAAGAAAAGGCGCAGTGACTCATGGGTTCAGACCATGCTGGTGTCATCGTCAGGATCCAACGAGGCAAAACCTGATGAGTCAAGCAGCAAGTCATCTCACTCCTGGCTCTTTACTGACACATCTCCAATGGAACAGTGTGTCACGCGTCATCCTACACCCTCTACACGCTTGCCAAAATGGCTCAATGGCACTGGAAAGAAAAACTTGCTTGATAGTAAAAGTCACACTGGTCCAGCATTGCTTTTTCAGGAATAAAGGGTTACTAAATGGGACAACAGTGCAACGCTAAGATAGCTTTCATTGAAGTTGCCACACTGGGTAAACCTCTATGTTTCATTTAGAAAGGGCCAACTTTGATAGACAAACACAACAAGACATAGGCAAGGGTAGCTTCCGGTCTCCTAACGGCTAGGAAAAAGCAAAGCTACTCCCACACCCTAGCTCTAAAAGAGCAGTCATGTCGTGGCCCTCCTGCTGCCGATAAGCCTGCATGGGCCCCTCTGGAGTGCCTAGCCTGGAGAGAGACCATTAGCCCGGCTGCAGCTCCTTCCTGGATAAGCTGCAGCTTACCAGCCTGCGAACCGCAGGGCAACTTTTTATTGTCCTTTCAAAACTTTATGTGTGGGGCGATAGCTTGGGAGGGGCTGGCCGTGCTGAAGTCTGCATTACCGTGTGTGTGTGTGTGTGTGTGTATTCAAGCTGCGCGCTCCCGGCACTTCCTGCCCACTAACGGCCAGTCCCACGGTAGGAAGGGTGAGCTCTATCGGACCAGAACAATGCCAAAAAAAGGCTGTCATAAAAACAAACTACCATGCTCTGGTTAGCACAGGGAAGAGGAGGGCAGGGGCCTACTTCCCTCAACATACACCCTACAGCGCACTGCACCCGCATCATTACTCACACACACACACACACGCAGTCGCAGATATCCAGTCCATGAGCCACTAATATCGTCCGCTGGTAGCGTATACTCATGCATACACTACCGAGGTAACAATGCGTGAAGTGAGAGCTTCAGCATACTGTTGGCAAAGTGCAGACGAATATAGCACCGTCACCATTGTCGGTAAACAATAGGAACCTCTGCATTCACGGCGCGTCCAAACAGATTTGACGTGTCACCAAAACCAGAGCAACACAAAAAGAGAACAATTCTGGCGGTCCTCTGTACACAAAAACCCGATGCAGCAGACTGAGCCAGAAAAACATCTGCTGAGTCGGGACAAACACGACAACAAGCAACCGACGAAGAGATGCGTTGGGGGGCCTCAGAAAACCGTGGAAATACTTTACACAGTGGCCCCGAAACACAGTTGGCTCGCTGACAAGTTTTCAGAGCCGGGCAGATTATCATCTCGATTCCGGTCCAGCTTTACAATTTCAACCAGTGCCAGGAATGGGCAGGCCCAGGATGGAACAGGAAAGATGAGTGCAGCTGCTCTCCGAGGAAGAAATTACTGGACGAGTATCAAAATATGATGAAGATTCTCTCCCCGAGCCTGCCTTTGACTCAGTAAGGAGCTCAGAAACACAAGACACTCGCAATGAGACATGGGAGAGTGAGGTGGAGGTGGAGTTTTAAGATGTCATGTCAGGATTATCATGGCCAAAATTATTGCAATTCACCATATTATCATCAACATATGCTCAAAATGGTTCTAAAACATACTGGGACCACTTTACATTGGCTAAGGAAACAAATATGTTTAGTGTGTCAACGATAAGATACACATCTGTTTGAGTGAACATCCTTTATATCCTTTTTTAATGAAAATGTAATTTTTGTATCTATTTTTCACTCCCATGATAACAAGCTAGACAGCATTTCCAAGTCACTCGTGACAATATTCACGGTTATCCCGATAATTAAAAATCACCACAATCAACTTATTGTGAGTGTTGGGATGAGTAGGGATGGGCTCCTCCCAATGGATTGTTCCAAAACGGAAAATTTGAATGATGATACAGTCTAGTGACCACTCATTAGGAATATTTCTGGGAATTAAGCTTAATTGCTTTTGTTCCCAGATGAAAAGATTGATACCACTCCCCTCAGATGTCTGAGCGCTAAATGCGTAGCTCGAGCCAGCAGCCTGGTTAGCTTAGCTAAGCAAAAAGTTTCCCTTCACTCCACATGATACAGCACCTTCACAATTGCTCACTGTCAAACCCGCTGCCTGTTCATGTGTATTGAAAAGTTGTCATCACTTTTTATTTAAGCGTTTTCACAGAGCCCAGCTCAATCACATCACAACCTCTCCAACATTGCATGTCCTGTTTTACATAAACACTTGAATGGACAGCTAGTTACTGATAGATGCATCATCATCCACGAAGAGCAGGGGACTATAGAGAGAGAGAGAGAGACCAGAGAGAGAGAGAGAGAGAGAGAGACAGCAGATGGCCAGGAGTGGTCAGCTGGTAACAAACAAGCAGGTCAGGGCTTCTCCTCCACCACATTCAACAACTCATAAATAATGCAGAGGACACGAACCACCCAGAGCATCTCCACCAAGCTTCTCCTCGGGACCTCCAGAGCCACAGACGGACAGATACAGGGTTTGCTGTGTGGTAGAAGAGACCTTTATGTCATGCCACCGGTTCCTTCATTTGTTTCAGACAACAGTAATTAGATTTGTCTGAGGCCTCTAACCATTGCATTCTACCAATAGAAATAGAATTGGAGTAGAAGGGACATTACAATTCAAGTCGATGTAGCAGGAAGCAGGTTCCAATTTCATGTGTACCGCCACCATTGCTACCGCTGTAATGGAGCTTTGCTTTCAACGAAAAGGACTCAGTGATGGCTAGAATGAACACCAGCAGCAGTGCTAAAGGTCGAAGGCCCCTCCACCTCACTCCCCACTGGCCCAGAGAACAACAGGCTTCATGTCTCCGGAGTGCAATATTAGGAATCCCACTATGGAATAAAGGTATGCATGACCCATCCTCTGATTGGCTCACCCTGATATTCTTACTCTATCCCTGACCAAATCTCACTCCTAACTTTTATAGCCGATGAAAACCACATGTACTCAAAGAGGCATGAGTAGGCCACCTGATTCCTTCGCCGAAGAAAGATGTGTGATTTAGCCTCTGGAGCTGCGACCACACTGCCGTGTGTAGTCACCATAAATGCAGCAATGACAACAATCGCCATTTTATTTTGTACTCCTCAAATTGCAGTTCAATGCCCGTTCGATTTTTCTTTTCCTGTGGATAAACACAACTTCCAGATTGCAAGAGTGAAATTATTTGCTACACCCAGCGTTACTTGTACCACAGATTTGCCTGCAGGAACGTCAGCATATACACCATATTGGATTCTACACCAGCCTGACATTCGTGGAAACATTTTCCCTCCCGCAGGGCTTATTTATTTATTGATTGCCCCAAAGGGGGGCTACATCATTCATAGAGGGTGCAAATATGTATTACCGCCCTGTGTTCCAATATTCTGAAAGTATTGCTTTTCTTTTGGGCTATAATTTGAATGCCAAGACAACTTCATTTAATGTGACAGATTTGATTTTGAAAGAATGAGAGAAAGATCCGTACAGACAGCTTTCAGAGGCATCAGGGTACTGGCGCACTGAAAGGATTATACTACTTCCCTCTCTCCAAGTTTTCACTCACAATGGGCTGAATATGAAGTTGTCTGTTCAATTAAAGTTGAGTTATATATATAAAATATAAGAGGTAATGCTTACACTTTGCAATGCGAAAATGACCTCATTATGCTGCTCAAATTGAGCCGAATCAAGAGAGGAAGAGGATGAGAGAGCGCTCAAAGGGAGCGAACGCTACTTGTCTCGGAACAACGACAATCACAGCCGCTGCCAAAACCCTCCGGAATCATCTTCCCCTTCTGATGGAAACTTCTCAAAAGGCCTTAAAGCCAGTGAGAGGGGCTGGAGGTTGAGTACTGTGATTTGTGTGTGCGTGCTTCGGCTTGTTTGTGTTCTATTAGTAGTTTTATTTGACATAGATAAAGTGTGCGTGGCTGCATCAACTTTGAGAGATTCCACATTTCTGTAAACAAACAAGCCGGAAGGAGCTGGAACAGCTCAAGGCACTGCAGATAAAGAAACCCCATCAACACTCTGACAATACACATGTCCCATTTAGAAAGGAAATGCACAACATAAATATAACAAATTAGGCAATTCCACAACATGGGCGCGGAATGAAGAGATACGGAAAACAATCTGATCGGGAACCAGTCATCTGCTGTGACATGGTGACATACGTCACTACATGTATGTGGTACATGTACATTTTGAGCGGTGTTTTGAAGACGGAATGTGTTCACCCTGGAAAATATGAAACGTGAAAATAAATTATGTGATGCAAAAGATAAGAAGCTTGACTTTTGACTGTTGAGGTGCCACAGCTGCAAAAAATTCAAATACATGGTGGTGGTGAGGTAGGAAGATAAGAAATAAAAAGCATTTCTTTCACACAAAATCATTCAATGTTTGCATGCTAACTGCAAGACAATTGATATATAATACATACTGTTTGCAATTATATAACGGATGTATTATGAAACTGGGGCGATAGCAAAAGGTCAATGCTAGGTGAGAAGCTAACATCTCTCTGTCTTCCCTCATACCTTACTAATAAAGGTTTACTCAGCATTGCTAGCTTACGTAAGTTGTCAATGCATGTTCATCATTTCTCCCAGAAAGCCCAACTGTCCTGCATCTGCTGTCAAACTGATTCCTCTTCATTCATTTGCTGGTGTTTTCCGTCCACTTGCTCATGTTTTGTTAAATTGCAGCCATGTTGGCCGAAGCAGATTTGCTCCTGGGTTGCTTTACGGCACGGAAAAAAAGATTGCTTTAGGACATGGAGGAAGTAGAGGGTGCTGTTCTAGAGGAGGAGAGGCTTTTTAAAAATGAGCAGATGGCGGAGGGCAACAAAGGTCAATGAAACAACTCAAAAAAATTGCCGCGAAAAGAAATAAGGGCACTTCACCGGAGGTTAGGGAGGAAGGACGGGAGGCAACATCCTGGTTACAGGAAGCAACAAGATTCAGGGTTTTTTGGCTGCATTTTGAAAAAAAACTGAATGATTCTATAAGATGCAATGTAATCAATGAGCCAATAACATGCTAATGTCTAAAAATCCAAAGTGTGTGTGAGTGTGATTAAGTGAGCCAGAATTTCACGTTCTGGTGTTACGGTGTCATTTTTAGTCCACAGCTGTGCACATATCACACCTCCTCTCAACACACACAATGCTTTGTCTGTAAACCTGCTCCGTAATGAACTAACAGCAATCCTAATGCAGGCACATATGCACAGGAAGCATGGAAACATAAGGTTTGTATCACTTTGACCCCGCACCCTGCCAAAGCCCATTTACCGGGACGCTCTTGTAAACAAGCTTCTTCCCTTCTCTCTTTTCTAAACATCAGCCTGTCCAGCGTAGCCCTGCCTCCTGCCTGTTCCCTACAGCACCCACCGACACACACACACACACACACACACACACACACACACACACTATACCCATCTGCTTCTGCTCTCCAGACCTTGCATCTGGCCTGCCATGAACCATATCTCTGTTCAACGCAAACACATCTAAACACACACACTGTGAGGCATCAGAAAAAGGGAGTCAGGTCCATTCTGCTCATGCAGCATCAGAACAGAGAGGGCACGGCCGGAGACGTGAACTCCCTTCAACTCAGCAGGAAACGCAGGACAATCTGAAATGGCAGAAACAACAGAAAGAGGAGCATATCTGCTGCCGAAAGAGAGTTTCTGAAAGGGAAGAGAAGGCAGATAGAGAAGGAATGAAATCGTCGGTGGAATGAATATTTTGAAGAAAGCAAAGTCTACCGTGGGAAGCTGGCACGTCAACTGTTGCTCAGTGGAGGATGTGAAATTAAAAAAAGCCTCTCCCACCATCAGAAACGCATGATTATTAGTGGGAATTCAGAGCCGTACGCTCCCACAACATGCCCAACACCGAACACAAGCCACAATGTGTGTCCGCTGTATGCGGAGCCCTTGTGTCGTAGGGTGAGGAATCAGCGCGTTATCACGGGAGTGTACTGTGCATTCAGCTGCTCGCCATGTGGGTTACAGAGTCCGCTGCACTGATGCGATGCATGTGACACAGAGATGGCGATTAAACACACAAGCACACGCAGCAGACGGGAGACATCTGGCGCAGCGGCGATGTAGCGGCTGTGATGCAACGTGGGCCCTTTGGTGTCATAAACACACTTTATGTCACATTTGCGCGCACATGCACAGCGATGGAGGCGAATGCGTAGAGGGACGGCATTCAGCTCACTAATCCGTCACCCTTTTCCAAACACAATGAAGAGAAATGGCTTCGGGATGGAAGGCTGAAAGTCTGAAGACGTCATCTTGGGGCTTTTGGAAACTTTGATGGGCATTTTTCTTTTGTTTCCTGACATTTTATAGACAAAATAATAAATCGCTCGGTGGCAAAAATAACCAGCAGATTAGTCTTTTATGAAAGTAATCGGGTTTTGGGGGTTTTTGCAGCCTTGTTGCGAAGTGGACGGCAGCGGGGAACGCAACACCCAGAGGGGAACGCATAAACACACGCACTGCAAATAACAGATTTGTCCAACTCGTACTCAAACAGCACAACAACATATTAAAAAGCCAGTACGGGAAACTGTGTAATGGATGTGAATCTGCACACCGCTGTGCCTGAACCTGACTGTGAAGGCATGTTTCTGTATGTACGGCAGGATACATGCGGCCCTTTGTTTGGGCCATGCTGTTTAATTGTGTGTGTGTGCGTGTGTGTGTGTGTGTGTGTGTGAGGAGTGTGTGAGGGAAGATGGGAAAGGAGGCTGGACATCAGGATGTGGAGCCCATTGTCTGTCCTACAATGAAGAGATCGAGTCGGCAGGAGTCCTGTGGCTCTCTCAATGGAGGCATTAACATCTGGGGCCAGGGGGCTGCAGTGTGTGTGTGTGTGTGTGTGTGTGTGTGTGTCTCTTTGTGGCAACTGGCCTGGATAAAACTGGATTTTCAAGGCTTTTTTTCTTGCATGGGAATAATGCAGATGTCAGGAGGAATGCTTCAACCACCAAACTAGACTACCAGTCTGGAATAATCGTCTCTTTCATATCGAGGATTACGTCCGTTCTTAAATGTCTGCGAACTTGATTTTACAAATGAGATGGCGTGGCTTTTGGTGGGATTATCCTCCGCTACATTCCCCTACACTGCAAATGTGAATGTGCGGCTCATAACGCAGAATCCTACCGGTTATGGCACTTTAATCAGTCTTTGCAAATAACAGGTTGGCGTACGCAAACACCTCAAACCAGCCGCCCACGAACCGTACGAGAAAGACAAACCCCCGGACGAACTTTGATGAGAAAACGTCGAGGCAGGAAGGGGATCCACTCACATAAAGTCTCCCTCCATCCCACATGGCAATAACGTGACTGCACTAACTTCTCCCACAACACTTGCTGTCTTTATGTCGAAGGGCTGCACTCCCCCTGTGCCGTCTGAGAGTTAAATGGCAGTGGCACCATCCAGCTCGTAAAAAAAAAAGAAAATAAAGACAAGACCCCCACTCCTCCTCCTCCTCCTCCTCCTAAATCGCCACTTCTTTTTTTTTTCTTTTTTTTACACAAATCCTTCCTCACTGTCCAGTGCGGACGCCTGCCCTTCTCCTCAGTAATTACAATAATCACTCAACTGAAGCTAATACTTACTTCATTAAGGCAACAAAAATCAGGAGGAGTTTAAGGGGGGGAAGCACTCCAATGAAATATCTCAAGTCAGATGAATATTCACACAATAAGTGGTTTTGCAAGTGAGAAATAAATTCAATGCAATCGTTAATTTTTGACATTAGAAGTGGCTGGTAAGCATATATCATAACTAATATGTAGAAATTAACTCTTATGAGCTCTATATCCATTTTCAGAAAGATGCTGAGTGGAACAATGTGAGCACAGGAGACTTGGTCATTGCACCTATAAAAGTCTCTCTTCAGGCAGCCAATAGAGATCATAAAGTAAGTTAGGAATATGAATGAAATATTATATTGACGGTATAGAAAATGCAAAACACTATCAATCTAAGAAATGTTCCTAAAAGTTCATTTTAGCCCAAACAGACATAGAGATATTGCAGGCACGTAATACACATGAATAATCAGCCCTTGGTGGTGCGGATAGGACTGTGGCGTCGTTAGAGCGGATACGTGGATGTTGGAGGCTCCGGGTCCGGTCGTGGACCTGTGCCTGTGGAGCTGGATGGATCCCGACTACAGTGCAGCCGCGGAGTGGACCCCCGTCCAGCTGCTCGTGGCCGCAGTGCGCCGTGTTTACACCGTGCCAAATTGGAGATAAAGTTGCAGCGCGCAGAAGCCCCGAAAAAAGACCCCCGACGACGAAGAGCCCGTTTAAACGCCGCGGACGTATCCGACGGCGTCCTATTTCCAAGGAAATATATAAAAAAAAGGGCTCTTCGTGGCAACAGTTGGAGAACCGCAGACTCCGGATCGGAGGGGGGGGGTGTCTTCTACCGTTGCTTGCTTCGCGTAGCCTACTTTTAGTCCTCACAGCACCATTCACACAAATAACGGCCACAAACTTACCTTCTAAGCGGGGATGGTGCGGATGATTTGCGGGTGACGCGTCCTGCGCTTTCCGTCCTCTCCGTCTTCCTCTCACCACGGAACCAGTATCCTGTTCTCCTCCTCTCTTCTTTCTCCGTTATCTCTGCTTTTTTTTTAGGGGGGGGGGGGGGGTAGAGTTACAAATTATTCCACATCCTCATGAATTTCAGATGATGTCGCCCGTAGTTTTCTCTCTTAATTCCTCTATTTGTTTGTCTTTTTCTTTCTCAAACGGCTGGACTAGAAGGCAAATCAAGCCATATGATCCTGTCATTCAGTTTCTACACAGAGGAACTAGCTCTCCGCGCAACTCCCTCCCAAGGCTTTGTAACACGAAACCAGGGGAGGAGGAGGACGAGGAGGTGGAGGAGGAGGAGGAGGAGAAAAAAAGGGTGGGAAAAAAAAGAAAATAACTGGTGAATTTAATCCGGTATATGGGACGAGCTGGTGAGTCTACCCGCCTCTCTGCGTTAAAGTTTCAGCAGGACTCGGAACCGCACGGACGTGGCGGAGGGGGTCGTGGCGCGGCGTGTCTGTGCCAAATCTCCACTGGAAACCATGAGTGCGCGCGCGTGGCGCTGCAGCGCGTGTGCGCCCCTCCAGCCTACTTCTGCAGTACCTACCACAGCAGGGCCCTTGGAGAATTAAAAAAGCACACAAGCAGCTCTCCGCCCATTAGCCCCTCAGAACAAGGGCCCCAGCAGCCACCGCGCTGCGTGATTAAGACCTTCATTGTGTGGAAAGTGAAGGTCTGCTTTTTGGCAAAGTGCTTCCCAACCTTGAGGTCAGACCCAGAGACACGCTGAGGTCCTGTTCCATGGGGCTGGGGAGCAGGGTGGCCCCACGCCTTTAAAGGGCCCATTGTTAGGTCGGAGGCTCTGGTTCTTCACCACTTCCTGAGCCAGTGAGCAAGGCACTAAACCCCTGCTGTGGCAGAGAAAATTAGATCAACACAGCATCACTTCTATAATGGCCTTCACTTCATCGCTCTGAGCTGAGGGAACCCCCGGGATTTAAGAGTCAAAATAATCCGTTTTCAGACAAAGCCTTTCACCAAATGTCATAGTTTTAAATTTGTCTTTGTCTTGTTAAAGATCAGTAATCCGATTTGATAATGTTTGTGGTCTAAAACATCGTCTCCACATGACAACATTTAGGGTCTGCATGTTTTTAATAATACATTGTAAGAGAAATCTTAGCTCCCAAAACGTGAATGTATCTGCTGCTATTAAAATAAATGCTCAGCCCTTAAAAAAGAGGCCAAATATACAGCAAATAAACAGTTGTTTAAATACAGTGACATCACACTCACTGGTCATTTCCCACCTTTTAAGCCCCCCTCCACTAAAACAAAGAGTTTTGCTTATTGTTACTTGTGACCAGAAGGCTGTTTTCACATTCATCTGCTAAAAGTAGGCCTATTTTATGATGTGTCTTAAATTTTAAGTTTATTGTCGGACCACGAATCCAAAGAGTCAAGGTTTTTTTTTTGCCGTCACCTCTGAGATGATTGTCTACTCTGCTTGTGCCGAAGTTAACAATCATGAACACAACATATATATATATATATATATATATATATAAATTGTTGTGGATATATGTGGATATATGTTGTGGAAATATTGTATTGTATTTAGGCCAAACATTTTGCAGGTGAAGTTATACATTATTATTATTTATTTTTTGTCTATATGTTTTTTAGACAAAAATTACAATATAATACCATGTTTATAATCTGGCTTCGCACCAGATGCCAGATGGATCTCCAGATCCAGTAAGGTTGTGTTCATCAGATCCACCCGTCGCTCCTCCACAGTCCAAATATGGTCGCTTCCTTCACTGGTTGCATAATTCCAAGATGGTGACAGCAAAACTGCTTGAAAAACCGTGATCTACAAACCAGTGGGTGATGACAACGGCCACTTCTAATATACAGTCTGAGATCATTCCCCCATCACCAAAGACATTACACAACTGTAATCACAGGCTGAGCACTGACCTTGTGACTCGTGTGTTGAACTTAATGTGTGAAATCAGTGGAATGCCCCTTTAGTCGCTAACTGTAGAACAACATTGGTGCTGTGGCGAGACCGGAAACACTGTAGAACACACTGAAACACAATGATCACTAATCACACAATCCATCCGTTTGTTGCCCTGGTGCATTCTGGGAGGTTTCCCTTCAGGCCTACATGGGGACATTTCGATGTAAACTCTCTCTAAATCATATGTTGAACATGATTTGCTGCTATTGTTATGAAGGCTAGAATAATCCAGAGTGGAATAGACGAAAACATGAGATAACACACAAAATATGGGGTCATCTTCCAAAGATTAGGTGTGCAGATTAGAACAATAATCTCTATGGATTAACAAACGAAATGTTTTGACGTTATATCTGTGCCAGCATCGCTGCGGCCGTTGAAAGCTCGGGGCCCTTTAACCACAGACCAAACCGATAAACTGACAGTGACATAGGCCATCTCCAGGAGACGAGGCCAAAGCATCATCTGCGGTTCATCCGTCGTCGTTTCTTTCACTGCAGCAACACAATCAGCACCTAAACTGCTGTTTACTGCCGTCTGTGAGCGCACATCCAGCACCTCGCAGCCCCGCCTGCTGCTAAACGGCCCGCGCCGTCGGAATCTACAGACCGCCTGATGGAAGCGCTGTGAAGATAGTTGCCCAAATCCTCAAACAGACAGATTACAAAATAAACAAGGCTGAATTATAATGCTCATAATCTCTCTCTCTCTCTCTCTCTCACACACACACACACACACACACACACACACACACACACACACACACACACACGCTGGGTTTGCAAACGGCCCCGGCACAGTTTTGTGCGGTTTGAGAGATAATGAGTTTGGATTTAGGACACTAATTTTGAGTTGGACTCTCATTCCGCAGTACGTTTAAAAACAGCTCGGTGATGAAAAGGAGAAGTAGCACGGCCTCGGGCCACATCAAGAGACAGCGTCGAGAAAATGCTGCCTTTCATGCTCGGTATGGTGAATCTGGCTTTCTAGGAATTCCAATAAAAAGAAAGCACATTGTAAACAAGGAATCCTAAATAGAGCTTGCCCTTCCTTCTGTCCATCGGGGTCAATAACACTTGAAAATGAAACACTGCGATGAAAATGAATTTGCAGGGATTATTCACACCCAAGGCTAGATAGACTTCAGATGTATAATGTAAAGTTCCATGGCTGAACTCAGGTTCAATTTCTTATTGATGTGTTGCGCTGCCTCTTCAGTGGTCGCCATGGAATAAATACAGGTGTTGGTGCATTGAATTACTTTGTATGTTATCTCGTTCCTTTACTCCTCAGTCAATTTCCTTTACCGTGAGTCAGTTTCATGCCCCCAGGTCTGTGAAAGGCAGCCACTTGAATCTTACTTTAGGAATGTTGCAGTCTTCTGTTTTGATCATGTTTCACCTTTATATAAATTCTTTGACTTCCGTTTTCACAGCCCTGATCTGTTTGAAACCGTCACAAGAGCGCACCGTCTGTCGAGATCTTTTATTTCTAATCTTTAAAACTGTTCCATGGCAAACATAATTTGCACCTTCACTCCAATGCAAGCTTTTTTTTAATCCATCTTTTTTTGTTCCAACACGTGCGGTGTGTGCAAAGGAGCACTCAATTTGTCAGCGTTTCAGTTTATCAGTCAATGTACAGCCGTCAACACACTGAAAGCAGAACGCTTTCTCGCATTCAGCCACGCCGATGCTTTGAGCGTGAGGCCTTGAGAGTGTGAAAGCATAAATTATAGGCTAATGGCTGACAGAGCTGCAACGAAAGATAGCGACTGATAGCGAGTCAGCAGCTCCGAGCTCTCGCTTACTCTGTTTTTCACAGCATCTGATAAACAATAACAAGGATACGTGAGCAATTACTGCATTCCAGTAGCATGTTTCTTTCTTTTTTTAAAAAATTAACATGATGGGATAAAAAGATGCAAATTTGCATTTTGCTTTAGAAGTTTCAAAAGATTATTTTAAGATTATAAAGTATCGAAGTAAATCACAGGTCTGTTAGCCATAGACTGCAGTGACTTAACCCTATGAGGCTTTATTAACTACCTCACCAACAGTATGCAAGACTACAGGGCCATGTGGACTTGATCTCCCTCTGCTCATCTTCTACCATACGGATTTCAGCTGCGACACAGGAAACTGAATTTATCACTCATTGTTGGATTCATCTCCTATGGAGGAGAGAGTGAATACCAGGCGGCAACCTCTGACTTTTAAAAGTGGAGCTACACTCAAGTGCATTAAACATGCATTCACTCTGCTGGCCATCAGGGGGCGACTCGTTTAAAATCTGATTGACCCTACCACTATCTACTACTATTATCTTATGAAACATGAGTTGATGGTCTTAATCGCTAGTTTCAAGTCTTCTTAAAAATAATAATAATATTCATGAAGTAAATTGTGGTTGAAGCAGGGTACAGACAAACACAGGACTTCCACACAGGAGGCCGCTACTCGTGCCCGTGTAAATCACATCTGTATCTTAAATAACAAAATAAACATATACTTATTAATCGTGCATTCTAGTTGTTAAGTGAACCTGTTCTTCTGCTGCTGTTACACTTGAATGCCCCTGCAACAGTTTGGCAAAATAACCGATTCAAAAATAAGGACATAAACGTCAGCAATCTACCTGCTGCAGAGTGCAGCTTAATCCACACTGTTAGCTCCCAGGACGGTCTGTATGAGGCTGGCTCGGGAAGCTCATATAGTAAACGTAGGAGGGATTAACTCTAGTGATTCACAATTCAGGTCAATCTTCCCCGCCAACAACAGAGAAAGAGATTTTGGTATTGATGGGAACTAAACCCAAAAGAGCTTAAAAAATAAATAAAAATCCTTTCATATATCAGCCACAGGTGGACTCAAACTCATTGATTTGCTCCACTTTCAGAACTTAGACCTCGCTCAGAACTGGCGGTATCACAGCTGTGTGATTGACAAGCAGCAATGGGAACATTGTTCAGCACGGCTGTAGAAAGCAGGCCAGGTGGTTAGAAAGTGGGTTAAAGTCTCATTATGAGGCAGAGCACAGGTCAGCTCCCGGGAGCCTCTGCTCTCTTCGCATCGCTCTGTTTGGACTTTTCCATCACAATGAGACTTTGGGTTTACTTTGGCTGAGATTTATACTGGGGAAAGGTTAGAGCCGAGAAACAGTTATTCTGAGCGATTACCTCATTTACCTCACGTTAACTTTCATTGGCAGCTGGACTTTGTTTTGTTCGCTTTTTCAACATCACAGGTGGATTCTAAAAGGTTTCGCTCAACACCACAATCGCTCACAGAAGATGTTAAAAATGCTTTCTGAACCTGTACGGTCTTTATTGAAATCTTTATCATGCAAAAAATGTATGTTTTCTCATATAGACATATATGATACTAGACACACATCAGTCCAATTAAAGGTGGCACGATTGACCTTATAACAGAATTAGGATACTAAACTTTGAGCTGGATCGTAAAGAGATTGAAATGAAAGGTAATGAATGGTTTTAACACCCAGCAGTGGCAGTTTGATTCTAAACGGCGGAGAACCAAAGTTGTCATAATCAATCTAAAGGTCTTTTTCGCAACGTTAGCTTTTTGACAGAAAACTGCTTTCAGCGGCTGCTGATCTGTCACATTTCATCTAATTGCAATTTCATGGGTAAACATTTGTGGAACGAAGTGGAGAAATCTCCTGTCTTCATCTGAAATGAATGGCCCAAATGTTTCACTCCCTCTGCAATCGCCTGGTGGTTAATATCTATTGAGATGAGTGTATTAAAGCATGCCCCATATGATGAGTAGCTCCCTCCTTCCCCTGACGGAAGAAGGAAATTACAGCTCCACCGAACATCATTTCATTCAACTTGTATATTCATTAAAGGGTGATAGGAAGCGACAAGCTAAGGTTTTAATCAGAGCAGTTTTAGAGATATAAAAAAAATGAATCGTCTAAGAATTGCTTTTCATTACCGCTTCATAAACATCCCTCACCTTTTTTTATTATCCGACCTGCAGTTGAAATTGTGGTGTTTGATTAGAAAGGAGTAAGGCTAGAGTCTACTTTTATCAAAGCGAGGTAGTTTAGGAGGGTGTTTTTCACACACTAGAAAGCTTAATTTTCTAAAAAGTCGGGGTGATAGATCAAATGGATGACAGAGATAAACCTCTGGTTCAGCCCTAAGTTTCTTTCACTTAATTTCACAAAGTCGGCAGGACTATAAATCAGCGCTGGATCTTTGCTGCTTCATTTGGATATCTGCATAGATTGCCTCACTGCTGTTCTTTCTCTCTTGATGGGATAACAGCATGCTAATTTACTGTCTTATGTAAAGGGGAATGGCTGCAGGAGGTTATTAAATTCGACTGGAAACTGTAAAAGTGGGCTTTCTCCAGTCCCCTAGCGAGAGTATGGCGCCTGTCAGCTCAGTGGGAAATACTGCTGAGGGAGGTAGGGTTGGGGCCCCCAGGAGCCCTGCATCTCTCCCCCACTCTCAATCTTCTGCAGCGCCCCTGGCCCCTTGCTGGCTCACTATGATAAATATCATCAAGTGCCCTTACTGCCCCTCAACTCCATCCCTCATTCTCCTTGCTGCAAAGTTTCCTTGTTGGGCATGCAAACACCCTGGCAAACATGAGAGGAATTACATAAGGGCAGCTTAACTCTTAAGATACATACAAGAAACATTTCGATACTCTCATTCGTGATGCTCAAAGTTAGGCCAGCATCTGAATATAAAAATCAAAAACTTCCTTGGTTCAACAATACGGAGCCATTTTCTTTTAAAAGGCCACTTTCTGCCTCGGGCTGGTTGGTGGTTGGCTATGAATGCATCATTTACTTGTTTACTTGGAAAAAGCTGCCACGAATATTGGATACAGCGAGCTCTACCAACTCCAGCACTGAGAATGTGTTTCTGTAACTGTGATTTTATAAAAAAAAAAAAAATCTACTGAATACATGATAAAAAATATTAATTGGTGTGATTGAGTGTGTTGTTGATGGACATGTTCTCCCTCATTGCAATGCACAAAGGAAATGGAGAAGCAGCTGCCAAAAATATAAAAACAAATTGTGGGCAGCAGTTAAAATCTTTGGGAACACCGCAGAAAGAAAAAATATAAAATCTTATATTTGCAAAAAAGAAATTCTTAGGACACAGTTTGATTGACATAGTACTGCAAAATAAAATTATTTCCTGTTAGTATCAAACGTACATCAAAAGTATGTAGTTATTGTGTATAGTATGCAAACATAGTATACCAAGACAATTAATATACAGTATAAACTGTATTCTATAGTATTGGGAAAACATAAGCCTTTGTCTGCTGACTCTGAGGTAATGCTTCACAAGTTAGTACTCAACACAACACAAAGTACATCTGAGGCTGATAATGTCATTGGATCTGACCATGAATGTCAGCACCACTTTTTTTCGAAAGTCATCCAAAGATTGAGAGAAAATTACCCTACTACCACTTAATTTATTATTGTTGTCAATACAGCATGATGTTCATTTAGTAAATGATGATCCGTTTAGAGTCAAATAGCCTAAAAGGAGGGTATGTTTTAGGGCGGGGCTACCTTGTGAGTGACAGGTTGCTACCGCTCCTACCGCACTACCAATGCATTAGAAACTGAGATTAAACTCAAACACTTATTATGAAGCTAACTTTGTTAACAAATTCACACGAGAATCCAGATGAATCCAGATCCAGTAAGGTTATAACCAACCAGGCTGACATGTGTAGATGTCCGTATGGTTATACAGTCGCAGCTTGGTGTCATTTTCAAGTGATTTGATGAAGGCTAACAGACTGACCGGCCATGCATAAAGGCTCTGCACTTCTGAGAGGCTGTGACTTTGTTAACATATGTGTCAGGCTGCCGTCAGATGCTGCAGGGTTTCATGAACTGAATGAGAAGCTTTCCATGCAGGATAATGCAGCCGTGGACAGCAGCCACTTTAAGAATCAACCACGATCAATGCAGACTGATTTCCCTGCTTTAGCATTCAAGATTATTTTCTGTGCCGATTGTGGGTGGGGCATGGGCCGACGGCGATAGTAATAAAATGAGATAATAAGAAATGTTGCCACTTGCCAAATGGCACTGCTTGCACCACTTGTAACAACTGATATATGGATGACATGAAATGCACACATGTACACAATATTTAGATGGCATTGAGATTTTTTCTTTGTCACTTAGGAAAGTGGTTTGGTAAGCTATGTGGCCAAGAGGATTACGGTTCTGACATATTGCTCGAAGCAAGTTTGTTTTTGTGTGCAATTCCCATCCAACTGTCATCTAATGCAATCATCCTTCAATCAGTGTTCAACGGCGAAAATCTAATCACACTGGTTTGAGGTTTCAGAGAGCCATCTGCCATAATCCAATTTTTGACAAATATCCCTGTCATGCCGCTCCCGCTGCCACCGTAACGACTACCCATTCCAGCAGGCTAATTTTACAGGTTCATCTTGTTAGGGATGAGACGGATATGAAGGGTTGAGGGTGTTTGAATTCTCAAAAGACCTACCGCCTCTCACACCCTCGCCCATCCCAGCAAGAGCATTTTCCACTGCTGAGACCCGACAGGCGTTTGGACAATGACGGACGGACACTGAGCTTCTCTCTGACTGCCAAAGCCCCCTGCCTTATGCCACATCTTGCATTCTCTGGAGCCTGGGTGTAGGAATGTTTTTCTGAGGCATCTTTGCAATCCTAAAGGGCAACTCGCTCAGCCGTGAAAAACAGTTGAAATACTTACACTTGCCATAAATGCCCATAAGCTAGGCAATCTTTCATGCTTTATAATGTTGTCGTGGGTAACACGGCAGCACTGAGGGCCTCTGATAGGGAAAACAAAAGACAAATGACTGACCATGGCCTTTTCTAATCTATCATTTTCTTTCTAGAGCCCTTTGTCCTTCATGTGGGCCTGGCTGCTCACAGCCTGCGATTGTATCACCCTGAAAATGCCTCGGACAGTGTTCGAATTTGCTCAAACACATTTATTCAATGACCTTTCGCCAAAGACACTTTGAGTGAGATGTTACCAGAGTTCAACTTGACATATTGGCTTCCCTGTTGCAAATAGGGCTTGTCAAGTTCTAGAAATCTCTATCAGACACTGCTGCACAGGCAAAAGTGAGATGTTTATAGGCATTTATACAGGGCTCCATAAGATTGTTTCGAGATATTAAGCATTTCCTGGCACTCTGCAGAGCCATTGGAGTGTCTCCATCCTGCTGGGTAAGTGAATGGACTGGTACCATTCGCAGACAGACTGTGGGCACTGGCTGGAGACTTAAGACACATTGTTAGAGCAGCAGTTTAAATACCAGCATGTTGAATACCCCACATGCTGATTCACACATACTCCCTCCTCCTCACATGCACATGGAAGCGACGTACACGACATACACGTCAATACTCTCACTACCTATGTGCTCGGTCTTCATAAAAACACCACTGTTGTTTGCAATAGCTCCTCTGTGTTTGAACATGTAGGGCAGTCAGTACAGTATATAATAGAGCAGTTCTTTCTGGTAAGGTGAACTGTGTTGTATAACCACTTAACCCCTACTCCTCCCTATGCCACCCTCCCATGGCAATCCCAATAAAACATGGATTATTTTTATAACACAACGTATGGCTGCTGACTTTACAAGCTCCCCTCCAGCTCCTGGGTGAGAAAGAGGGGGGGTGAGGAAAGAGAGGAAAAAAGTAAAGAAAGGCCAGGTCAAAACTGCTCTGTGTCTCCAAAAGGGCAGCATATCCAAAACCATCAATGAAGGCTTTTTCTGCTGGGAGGAAAAATAAACACCCTGACTGATCCCTTTTCTTCTGCTTCAGTCTGGTACTACAGAAGGAACCACTGTAGCTATAGTTCCCAACCAGACCTGGTGGCTTTCCTGTTCTGTCTACAATCATCTTTATCTTAAAGTTCAGATGTGTTTGCACAGTTAAAGAGCTCTTTCCGGTCTGTGACGAAAGAGGCTGGCAAAAAATGTGTCATCTTGACAAAATCCTTGCCACAAATCCAACCGTTTCAGTTTCAGTTATGCTAATACAGACAGTTAAAATAGAGTACTGCAGGGATGGCGCATTTTTTGGCGACTGGAAGTTAGCATCACACTGGTTCCCTTAACAAGAGTCAATGGGAATTTTCCTTGGATTTTTGGATAACTGCAGAAAAAAAAGCTCCATGACGAACAAACATTTATGATACTTGCACATTTGGTTCAGCAAAATAATTCATATAGCGCCTTTTTAAAGACAAATAAAACTTCAAAATTCACTACAGATGATTTATGTTACATTGTAAAATAACACATTAACCTCTTTCAAGCTTGTGTTAACAACAGACCTAATTTCAGTCAAAGCCATTGACATGAGGCAAGGGAAGGGCAAACTAAAAGTTTAAAGGGACATTGTGTAACATTTTCAGAAATGTATTAGCCAAAATCAATATCTTTATTCATAATTGTATAATTATCTCTGCCAATATATCTGATTTATCCTTGTACGTCACGTCGACTTTTACTGAGCTTTGTTATCTACCCGTGGTTAGCTGATGCTACAGGCTACGACATAATAGGCTAATGGTGGGCTACCAAAAATAAAACCAATAAAAACATGGCAACATTATCTTGCTGGAGGAGTAATTACTTTTTCATGCTCACACATGTTTGTTTGTAATATCAACCTCATCACCTGAAAGAATACCCAGTGAAGAGGTATTGGATGACATGCTGCTATAGCTTCTTGGTGCATAACGGCTACTAAATACCAGATTGTTAAGTAGAAGTTGAAGTAGTAGTCTATTCAACAATAGAAAAATGTGGGGGGGAAGACCATTTCCAAAGCTTGAGACCATCTGACAAGCAGTTCAGGAAACATACTGGCAGCATAAGATTCAGCACGATTCATCACTCCGATCATCTTCGTAGTTTTATTGGATTAACACATTGCGAGTATATTGGTTGCCATAGCTGTTAGGTTTCCCTGAACACTGACAAGACAGGCAGTAGAGTTATTGGAGACGTTGACTGTGAGAGAGCGAACTGCCAAAGAGCAGCATGATTAATATGCCTGGTAACGTTACTCAGTCTTGGACTCCTTTCAAAAAGTATAAAATTAATTTCTTTATAACTCCCTTGGAAAAATATTACCTTGCTGTTATAGCTGTAAAAGTTGTCAGTTGCATCCTCTTATCCTCTAAATTTGGGACTCAACTTAATTTCCCTTCCTCTCCTTGTTCTTTGATAAAATCACAGTTGAGAGAATATTTCCTCCAGGCAAAGCCAACTTCAGCCATTTCTCATCTAAGCTCGGCGTGATGTGTAAGCGGACGATGACTAATTCTGTGAAAATTAATCAGGGTGACTGGGGTGGGCGGGATTTATTTCCTGGATAATACAACTTTAATCTTACATTTAGAAGTGGCGATAACAAAAGTAACGACTTACTTCTGTGATTGGAAACTGTAATGTGACATTACTTAAATTGAAATAGTAATTTGTTTCATTGTTAGGTGGCTCAGTGAAAAAAAAGGCTAGGACGGGGTTGGGATGAAGGGGCTGCGGGAGCTGCTGCATCAGCATGTGTGCAGTAATGCGATAGCGAGGTCTGGCCGCACAAAGAAAACAACCACCAGCTCTTGAACAACCCTCCCAGTAAGACCAGGAGAGGGGTGGGCGGTGGGTGAATGGGGGGTGGGCAGGCACAGTTTCAGTAATTATGCTGCCTTCAGTTTCTGGTGGAAATATTGGAATTCTAAGTTCAAGCGCGTATGAAAAACATTAAATGCGGTCGTCGGAAATACAGAGACGTGACCTTTAGGGAGTAATAAAGCAGGGAGCTGTGCCAACACCTGGCAAATATGAGGTAGTATGTTTTTTTTCATCTATTTTAGTGCCATATGTTCCTATCATTTTATCAGGTAACATCAATTTTATTTTTGGGGCGTGTTATCTTCTTTGTTGGGAAATCTCAGAGTTGTCTCGCCTTTCTTCGACCAAAAGAACTTGACTGCTCTTATACTGTAAGTCATATTTATGACTGAAAGGAAGCGTTTATGTGGAGCACTTGAAGGTAGAATGGCCCTCTTTAAAGCAAGACCTGTCCCACTTTTATGAGAGATGCATGCATAACTTTGGAAGTAGGAGATGGTTAGTAGGTGGCAAGGCACTACCAGTTTTATGCTGCCTTCAGCTGCTCTGCATGGTGCCAGAAATGTTTTCTTACAGGGGCGTCATTTTTTTATCGGTGAGAATATGAAATTTGTTATGAATGCACAAAGAAATGAGGCACAGATGTATTGAAAGTTTCAATAAAAAAAGCCAGTGGAGTTTTCCATTCAGGATTACTGCAGAAAGTAGACTCTGGCAAAGACAAATATGTGATACTTACACGTTTTATTCAGCAAGCTAAACTTCACATATGCACACTAGTTTTCTGACTTTGAAGTGTCAATCATAGGCTATATATAAGCTGTTTTGAAGCCCCCAGTTCGGCATTTCGGCCGTCACCATCTTGGAATCTTTGCAACCAGTGAACAGAAGTGACGATATTTGGACTGTGGAGGAGCAACGGATGGATCTGATCAACACAAGCGGCAGAGCAGCACCCTTACTGAATCTGGATCAATCTGGACTCTGGTGACAAGCAGTTAAAAAGCTCAAAGTTAGCTTTATAATTCAAGCTCAAATTTACAGCTAAGAATTTAAGTGATCTTAGTAGCTAATTACATTGGTAGCATGATCGCAATGGCAGCCAATGTTAGCATGCTAATGTACTAAACAAAGATGGTGAACACAGTAAACATCATACCTCCTAAACTTGCATGTTAGCTGAAGTCATTATGAGCAAACCATAGCACTTTCTCTGCTACAAAATGACATTCCTAAACAAGAAACTAAATTCTCAAGTCCCATTCCACGGGAAGATTTTTTTTCTGGACAGATTTAAACAGTTTGAAACATGAGTTTGACTTAACAAAGCATGCTACAAAACTACATTGTTAGGTTTTTAGCAACAAACTACTTGGTTCGGTTTAGTAAATCCAAAGTAAACATATTCCATGACAAAACGCGATCCCCCAGATATGTAAAACACGATGGATTTTGTTGCGTGGGAACATCAATTTTAACGTTAAGACCAGTCTGGAGATGAATTCTGCAAGAAAAGCATGTTGCAAAAATTTGTTTTTATTTTGCGCAACATACTGAATTGTAACCATCCACCACAGACACATTTACACGTCTTAAAATAGAAATGCATCGTGTCTGCAGTAATTCAAGTTGTTGCCATGGTTTCTAAGTTCTCTACTGTTTTCTATTACATATGACCAGGCTTAAACACTTACTTTCTGCCCTTTGCTTTTAATATGCAATCAGTTGAATGCTTTTCTATGTTTTTCCCATTTACCACTTTTGCATTGTTCTTCATCAGTTTCAATATGTACTTTAATTACATACTTTTAAGATGGCACTTCCTGGATGTTCCAGCTGGAGGGATATGGGAATGGGGTGTGTTGTCATGCCAGGACAGATGTGTTTAGGCTGGCAGGGAAAGTAGAATGCACCACTTCCTGTTTCTGAACTTAACCCCCCCGTCCGTCAGTCCCTCGGGTGCTATCCCCTGACCGGGCTGTGTTTTACCGAGGGAGGGCTGCACATTGTGCTGGTGTTTTTAAAAAGAAGGCTGCTATTGTAGCTCAGTGAGTACAGACCTGAATAACATGACACATATGGGACGGATTGGGCTTTGACTGTGTGACATAACGGCTCCATGTGACTCCCTTTTCCACTCCCATATCCACATTTCCTTACTGTGTGTACACACACAGGACCACGTGTTCGGACATGCAGGCTCCGCTGTGCTGTCATACAGACTCTGGTGGTATCAGGTGGTGAAGGGAACAGACCATGCGACCTGGATATGTACGTACATCACACACACACACACACACACACACACACACGCACACACACACAGGCGCTTTGTGAACAGTTCAAATTCTGTTTAAAATGCTATCCCCCCCTTGTTGTGTTTGTGTTTGCCCTAATCCAGTTGGATAGAAAAGGGAGGGAGAAAAAAAACCTTTTGAAATGTGAACCTCTCCTCCATCAGCAGCCCCTGTGCTCCCCTCCACCAGGCCAGGAGCAGCAGGAGCAGCAGCAGCAGAACACGGGCCTCTGTTGTCTCAGCCGGAGCCCTTTGGATACATTTTGAACCTCCTCTCCCAGCGGACCCGGCAGCATAGAGGCCTTGTTGTTGTTCCGAGGAGCATGTGAACGCACTGCTGACTTGAGTGTGGCGAGCAATGTGACTCGTTACTGTAACAAGGTCGGTCTGCGTAGACAGAGCTGAGGACTTGTGTCCGCTTATAACCTGCGTATCTCTAAGGCGTGAATACATTTGAGATGTACAGGGGCCCGTTTCACAAAGCAGGTTACCGAGTGTTTATGTAGAAAATGAGCATATCCTGAGAAAGCGGAGCACCGTAACTGCAGCAAAGTAGCGATAGTTGGCGTGGCAGACAATTACTGCCCGATCTAATGTGTATAACTGAATGAAACAGTCTATTGATCTAAAGGTAAAAAGTGTTCATTTTCAGGTTTGGGGAGTGACACTGTGGTGTAATGGTTAGCAATGCTGCCTATGGTGCAGGCGACAGAGGTTCAACTCCCGTAGTTCACAAAGTAGTGCAACAACTAAGTTATTATTTTTATTGGGTGTAATCCCCCCAGGCACAGAAAGAAAGTGGCTTCAGTTGAAAATTAAGCATAAGAATATTGCCCAAATACGTTGACTAAGGCATATGATTTTAATCATATTTCACATATTAAATAGTAAATATAAGCAGGTATTTCAACACAGGAATGTACTTAAACATTTCATAAATCTCCCGTTCGCAAAAACACTACCTCCGCAAAGAATCTGGTTGCGGATTATGTCCGCGATATGAAATGTTGAAAATGTCGGAGAATATTGTTTAGATAATATCTAATGTGATTGAAAGGAAAGGTAATCAAAATCCTCTCCTGACGCAAAGCTGCTAGAATCACTTTTATTTCCATATCGATTAAGTTGCGATGAAAGGACGGCACATTTTTTCAGAGTTGGTTAAGATTCCGGAAAAAGGCGGAGACATGTAGGGAGAAACTCGGGTTTGTTGAAGCAAACCTGCTAGCGAGCAGGTTAGGTTCACGGAGCATGTTACCCGGGTAACTGACTCAGATTTATGCTGAACTGGCTTTGTGAAACCGAAAAACCAGAGTTTCCCTCATCTCAGGGTTAACTAACTCAAGGTTTTCACTAAACCTGCTTTGTGAAACGGACCCCAGGACAGTGTGTGTGTGTGTGTGTGTGTGTGTGTGTGTGTGTCAGTCACTTTAAGTGCATTTCATAATGAAAGTACAGAAACAACAAGAAGTACAGATGGCAAATGATTTCAATATGCCAGAATGTATTGCCTGAATAGCTCAATGCCAAATCTGTCTGGCTGTGAAAATCTTTCTTTTGATATAACAAAGTCACCATGTTGCATCAGTCTTTCACACAAACAACACTTTTATGTCATTGTTTGTGTTTTTTCTGAATAGTGACCTTCTCAGAAGTTGTCTCGGAAATGTATTGATGAGTAGTCCATTGTCATTGTTCACCTCCTTATATGGTGCTTCAAGGGCTGTCAGGTTACGATCACAACCGTGCTATGATTAAATCAGAGGTTTAAACAGCTCTCATGGAGGAGAGCCTCCAGAACCTCTGGAGGAGGTTTCTGGAACGGAGGTGATTTATTTGCAAATCCCAGATTTACAAAAATTGTATGAATGAAAGCCATTTACTGCACTTACAGCTATTTGGTAATGTTCATCCAGTTATACTGGAAATCCATGTCAGTCTTTTGTTTGTTGTCACTTAAGTCACACAAAGCACAACTTCAACTTCAACTTTACTTTATTTATAGAGCGCTTTTCATACATAAACATGTAACACAAAGTGCTTTACACACAACCATAGACTTTGTTTATTTGCTTTAGATTTTCAAATCTCTCGACATTAGTTTGGATTCTAACTGAAGCACACGATCAAGTTCACTTATCAGTTTGAAAGTTAATAGCTAATCAACTTTTCTCTTGTCTTACCACGACCGCTGCAGTCCTCCCTCCTGGTTTCACCAAATAGGTGGCTGAGGGTGGAGCCCAGTAAAATGGAGTAGCCCAGCAAGTGGGCTGAACCATTGCTTGCCTGATAATGGGGGGAATATGGTTTCACATGGCCTGATCAGCCAGTATATATGTCTCCCAATTGTCTCATTTTGTCCGGTTAGTTCATTGAGGTACAGTTTTTGATTTTCACTTATTTTGAGGACCTAATAACTTTTGTTTCTTTTCATTCACTTGTATTTTGGGGTAAAATCGAGTAAAATAGAGAGAGAAGTAGGGCCATATACTCATTGACTCCCATCAAATCAGACAATTCTGTTTACCCTTGTGAGCAGCCTTTGTCAGTCACTTGAGATCGCTATGGAAACGCACACAGTGAGCTGAAGCAACATTTCTATGTGGAAACGGGGCTATATATAGCTAGCCACCTATCAATATACATTCATGAACAAATTGTGACAGCTGAAAATATGTTATAAGTTGACTTACAGAAATAAAAACTTTAATTGACCTTGACTTTTTAATAATAATAATAATAATAATAAAAAAAACTACACCTAGCAACCACCACCATAGCTTGTTAATGTGGCGGTATGGACACTCGCTATGATTGGTTAGGGCAAAACAAACCCTCCTCCAAACCAAAACGTTTTAGGATGTAACCTTATTAATCTATAAGTCAAACTCTCCCCCTTATTTATGTGCATGGGTTTAGTTTATGGTTAAACACCTCGAGGACTAGGCCTTTAACAAGCTGTATTAAATCACTACATTACCTCTCCTTGTATGTGTAGAAGAATCTCAAACTATTCTGTATAAATCCAACTCAGCCAGGCCATTCCACAGACTGGATCTTCATAGACACACTGTGAATTTCTTTTCTCCACTGTCAGTGATTAAACCTCATTTGAACCAGCCACAGAATTGGACCTGAAGAGTTTTCTTCCACATATGTCTACATGACTTTGCATGTGTTTACAGGCCATCTGCATGTCGACCGCAGCCTTCATTTATAAATATCTTCAATATGTTTTGCGCACTATGAGCATTTGTCGCATCTGGCGGTCTTCGGGGGCCCTCTGGAGCTGCAAGGATCTGCTAAATGCACGGCAGCTCCTGGAATCCCACTCATCTGCTCTGGACTGAGCGGGCATAAACAGGAACTCCTGGGAGCCGGTAATATGTTAAACGATCTGACTCCGGTCCTGCTGAACCTTATCCAGCCAAGGCAATAAGAGATACGAGAGTGCGGTGCGTGTGCTTGTGTGACGAGTGTTCTGTGTGCATCTGTGGGGCTTTACCCTGGAGATGAATGACACTAAGCCGAGAGAGAGAAAAAGATTGGGAGGAAAAGAGCATGGCTGAGAAAAAAGGATGCAAATAAGCAAGACAGGACTGGATGAAATTGACTGGAATTGCTCCTTTGGTGTGGTGGGAGAGGCAGCGCTGCCTCCGTGTGAACAGTTCAAAGGCGGTGGATATATATCTCCCGGGCAGTAATGCAGTCACATATATGCACAGATATGGTGTTATCCATGTACACACAGATACCAGCAACAGTGTGCTTCTGCTCTCACAGGATCAAAGATGGCTGCTGGGGAGAAAGTGTCAGACTGAGACTTATCAGCTTGTCCTCCACCTGTTCTGGTACACCAGAGGCAGCAGAGCAAGATGGAAAGAGCATCAGAGAGACAGAGACAATGAGAGAGAATGGCCGAAAAAGGGATAAAAGAGACAGAGATTTAAACAGGGGAAAAATGTGAGGTCTGAGCAAAGAGCGGTAAAAAAGCGATAATGGCCACAGAGAGAAGTGGAGTGAGAAAGAGATAGAAAGTGCATGAGAGGGCTATCTTAAGAAAGGGGAATGGAGCTAGAGGAGGGGATGAAGAGGAAAGGAAAGCTCAAGAGGCAGAGAGAGAGAGAGAGAGAGAGAGAGAGAGAGAGAAAAAGGTCGAATGGACAAGAAAAATAGCAACAGTGTGAGAGATTGACAGCGGCAGGAGGGTGGGTGGCAGAGACGGTGAAGTGGATGTCTCAGGCCATTTCTAGTGATGATAGCCAGAGGCTTATTTTTCACCTCTCTCCAATCACCCCCTCCCTCCGTCCCTAAACTCCACTGCACTCCCATCTACTCCCCCCCCCCCACCCCCCCAGTCTCCAAGCCAATCAAACACACTCTCACTATTTGATTGCGAAGCGTTAACCTCTGTCTGGCTACTGTAAAATGCCAACCGCGCGACAATAATGGAGTCCGGGAGAGAGACGTGTTTCTCAGCCCATTCAGGTTTGCTCAACAAGTGACTGCTTGAAAATAATTACATCTCATTTTATTCATTGTCACTGAATTACCTGCTTGAGTGGTCGTGCACAATGGCACTCCTGAGATGTGTATACATGGGCAGGGCTGGAGCTCGGGATCGCACGTGTGTGTGTGTGTGTGTGTATGTGTGTGTCAGTGTTTGTAAATGTATGTGAATAGTTGCATACAGATTCTTATTAGTTTGACCCTTTATGCTCTCTGGATATGAGCTTGTACGAGGCTGCTGAGTTTCCAGTTGTGTTTCGGTGATCCGTATCGGGGAAGTCATGTGGTTAAGCAGTAGGGCCATGCCTGCCCTGCCTCTAGTGGATGGAGATAGATTCAGGGGGGGCATGAAATAACCCAGAATAAGGAGGGGGGGAGTCGGGTGTCCCTGCCGGACTGATCCTTACTCATCCATTTATGAGCTCCCAGGAAAACCCAAAGTTGAATATTGAAAAGTGACAATGGCATCATGTTGTATTTACAGTCAGTATGAATTTGCACATCAAATACAATGACATCATGGTCAGTAGGTCCTCCATCATCTCCAATGACCACTGAATATAAATTGTCAAATTTCTCAAATCAAAGTCAATAATAGGAGTGAACGGACAAAGCAAGGTTTACCATTAGGTCATATTTTCACCTTATTTTCATAATCCACTTTTTCAACCAACTGTTGACTCCAAATTTCATCAACCAGCCCAACGATATTTTGCTCCGGGCAGAAACCATCCCAATCTTGTCTCCATCCTAAACTCTGGTCAACATAGTAACACCGCACGTTAAGTCTCATTTCCATCATAACTCTCAGACAAAAAATGTTTTCCTCTGCGCAAAACGACAGGATGTCCCAAACCTTCAGTGAGGGGATAGCTCTAACAATGTGTTCTTTCTGATCCCACCACGTGCCCACAGGTGCAACATGGGAGCCCATGGGAGCATGGGAGTGTTCAAAAGACACTTGGCAAGGTACATTCGACTGGGATGTAGCCATGCCGCGAGGTTCAAAGCACATGGTGTCCAGAAGTAACCATCGACTTGATGATATGAGATAAAAAAATAAACGCACTGAAGAGAAAGTAGGTCACTGGAATGTGCTGGTTCTGAGGACAGACAGGATGGACATCGGAAACATAGCCTTAAAGGCATATTGAATGATACACCACTCACTAAATATCTTCCATTGTGGGCTATATGTTAGCAGTCATACGCACATTTATTTTTCTTTATGTGAGAAAAAAGACAGCCCTGTCTTTAGGCTAAATATGGAGATTCAACTGAGACGGTTAGCTTAGCATAAAGACATGAAACAGTAAGCCTGCATGGAGATCATTGCTTGTTTTCAAGAGCAGCTAATTCACCGTACCCATCACTCACATACTCACACTCTCAAATGTTTCAATGCAAAGAAGCAAATTAGTGTTTGAAGTAATTTTATGCACGTGGAAATAGTTCAGCTTGAGCAAGAGAGCTGCGTGACGCTGCATGTGTTGCAAAAGCCGCTCAGTGTTGAGATTCTCCTCCTGTCCCGTGTGTTGGAGGAAAAATATTTTATACGTCATTGTTCACCCAGAGCTGTTCGACAGATATATATTTATATACTGGACAGATATTAGAGCAGTAGGCATTTTTTATTACCATCTAAGTTGTAGCAAGAAAGCTTAATATTTAAAAATAGAGAAAAATACACTATTCCTTTCAATTCAATTCAATTTCAATTTTATTTATTTATATGGCACCTTTCATGCAGGTAAATGCAACACAAAGTGCCGTACATAAAATACCAATTTAGAAAATAAAAACAAAACAACAACAACAATAAAAACAACAACAACAGAAAGAAAGACCCGACCCCCCCACCCGGAACACACTCGCACACTCACACTAACATGCACGCAACTCAGGTATGGACACCACGCACACACACACACACAAACAATATAATAATAATATATCATTTTATGTCATCGTGAGTGCACAATATAGGCTACCTTACAAGTGAGTGTGGGTGGACAATACAAGGTAAATTACGAGTTAACCTTTCCTTTGTGCTTGTGTGTGGGTGTGTGAAGTATGTGTGTTATTAGGCTGTTTGCTCAGACGACTGGAGAGGGGGAGAAGATGTAGTTGTAAATATTTAATGTCGTCCATTCGCTATCGTTGCCCTGCATTAGACCTGAGGCAGAAATGATTGCCTGACTCTTATGACTGGGCAGCGCCGGACAGCACTTGGCTTGCAGACAACTGAGTGAGAGACAAAAAAAGTGCAAGGGAGAATAAATCTAGAAAATTGCTCTTTCTCTCTCCCTCTCACTCTCTCTGGATTTATTTTGTTTGTGGCACAGAGGCACAATGGTTCAATAAAGTGAGCAATAAAATGTGAGGGAGAGATGTGAGCAGTAAGTTGACTAAGGCTGTGGCAAACTCCCTGCGTATTACCTCCACCCAGAACTTTCAACACTTCTCATATCTGACTGCAGAGATTTCTTTAGAGACAGCTGAGCAACAACTGGTGATTGACAAGATATGATTGGGTAAATATGATAAATGATCATACAGAGAGATTATGGATTTTCTGGTCGTGACCTTAAAAAACACCCACAAAACCTTTTCAGCGGGACAACAGAAAATATATTAAATCAAGTGAGTGAATCGGTTGAATTCATGGAGCAGCTCACTACTGTTTTTCTTATTCTTAAAGTGTAAGACCGGCGAAAATGGACCCCATAGTCTTTTTCGCCATGAAAAAACATCAAATAAGCCATCCAGACATTTTTTTTCAGTGATCACCCATGTATCGAGAAAGCCTCGAAAGACGCTAACAGCCCCATAGCGCTTAACACTGATTAGATTGGGGCGATGAGCCTAACACATCCACAACGGCATATTTTAACCACCAATACTGCTCAAAATAGCACCAAACCTCTTCAGTAGCATGATAAGGGTCCTTACACATAAAACCAACAACGTAGTTAGCGAACCCGGAGTTTATTAAAAAGGACTGTTTTGAAAGACTTACTCACTGCCCAACTTCCAGGTACTGTCGTAGTATAGTCCGTACAAGTCGATTATCGAATGCAATGCAACAGGAGATGATTTGTTCTAGCAAAACATGTAAACGTTGTGATTTCATTTCCTTTCATTTCCATGTCAACACTCGATAGACATCATCACAAACAGCCAAGTAATGCATTTTCCATGGAAAAAAAATGCCAAGACTTTCCTCATTGAACTGGACTCTTTTAATAAACTCCGGGTTCGCTAACTACTTTGTTGGTGTTGGTTTTATGTGTAAGGACCCTTATCATGCTACTGAAGAGGTTTGGTGCCGTTGTGGATGCGTTAGGCTCATCGCCCCAATCTAATCAGCATTAGCGCTATGGGGCTGTTAGCGTCTTTCGAGGCTTTCTCGATACATGGGTGATCACTGAAAAAAAATGTCTGGATGGCTTATTTGATGTTTTTTCATGGCGAAAAAGACTATGGGGTTTTTTACATTTGTTTAAAATTGTGTAATTAAAGCATTATATTTGTTCCTTTTGGAAATAGTTGGGTCAGAGAAAAAATAATTGGACTGTCTACATGTCTATATGGCCTGTCTTTCAATGCTAACTTCCTGATTTCGCACACTCTGCCAATCATACTCGTTTGACTTTGAACAGAGGTTTGAAGGGGGCGGGATTTTTTTGCGGTTCGGCGGTGCATTCAAATTCAAAGTCTCTGTTTTTTTCAAATGACCTACTGTGCCTTTAAAGTGTCAGTCTGTAAGATGTGCGATGCGTTGCTTCTAGCGGCCTCTGTGGCGGTAGATGGAACTGCAGGTGAGCCTCTGGGACTCATCTCCCTCACCAACAGTGTGGACTGTCTCTCATCTGCGTGATGCCTTCAAATGCTTCACACTGAAAGGAGGTCCGTGGTTTTCCCTCGTTGGCGTCACTTTGCTTCTCGATGACTTTTCTTCTTCACTTCCATTAGTTTGTTGTTTCTTTTTCTTAGACTGGAAGTTGAATGGTCTTCTTTCTCTGTTGATCCTCCATTGTGAGTCAGCAGTAATGAAATGTACCTGGTCAAACACTTTAGACTAGAGGGAGCCTGACTCAGCAGTTGGAAGTTACCGATGTCCGATTACAAGTAAACGCAGCATACTTCCGTGAGTAGCTCCACCTGCAGACCAACCGCTGCTGACTGACGGAAAAAGATCAAACTCATTTAGAAGTTTGTCGACACCGATAGGGAGATCCTATCCTACCTATGGGCAAAGCAGCAAGTACAAGTACTTTCATTAGTGGGTCACATGATCAACCACCATGATCAACCACCATCACTGTTTGATAGAGAAATTATTTTGTAACAATCATATTCACCCTCACCCTCACTGTGAATCTATATGGTTGAATCTGCTAGGTCAAGCCTCGCCTGTCATTGACTGAGCGTCACATTCTTTTTTTGCTCATTGACGCAGTGTATTGTGTGTGTGTGTGTGTGTGTGCGGTGCTGTCCATACTAATGAAACAGAGCAGAGGAGGTAAAGAGACAGACAGAACATGCTTTCTTCTTCGTTTTACATGGTTGGAAATGTTGGCCTTTATTCCATTTCTCCCATTGCAGCAATTGCCAGACAAAAAGGGAAACGACAGGGCAGCGAGGGGACAGTCGATGAAGAGAGAGAGAGAGGGGTACAGAGTGGGAGAGAGAGAGCGATGCAAGTTGTTTCTCCACGTCTTCCACGCTCTCATAATGCTCCATCCTTGTGAGTGCCCTTATTGATAAATGTACTCTTTTGTGATGTGATTTTGCGGGGGTTAATGTCATTCCTGATGGTCCTGCACTTTTAGATCATGCAACTTAGTCATGGTGAGTTATGCCAGGGCACTTTATTGACAGGATTGACAGGCTGATTTTTAAAACCCAAATAGACAATATATCATGATGTAATGGGAGAAACCAAGCAATTCTGTATAAAAACAGACATTTAGCACCCCCATTTAGCCTGAATGGAATGATCCTTTGTTGCCTTACCACATTTTCCCATCACAGCGATGATTCTACTGTGAGATTGGCAGTTAGTGACAGAGGACTATATAGTGAGCTCATCTCTGAAAACACTTTAGGATACAGCTTGAGTAATTTTCTCTGCTCCGTTAATTACGTCTCTGCTGTCACACAATTGAAAAATGTCAAATCAACGACAGCTGGTGGACCATCACTAATGAATACTGACATATGTTTTTGGAATAAATACATATTGTATGCTACTTTATTGTAATTTAAGTTGCCCTGGTGAGCAGTGATGCCGCATATATGTCTCGAGCTTTTATTGTGAAAAGTAAGAACAAAAGTAGCGGTATACACTTGTGTTGTCAATGTGGGGGCAAAAAAACGTATTTTAACAAATAAATAAATACATTAAAGTACTTTGTGACTGCTCTGCTTACATTAAATATAATATTTTCATAGATATGTCTCATTAACGCTATTCGCTCACTATTTTCTCCATCATTTATCCTGCAGAGCAATGCATCATTATATAACGGTTGTTTAGTGACCATCAGTTGTACACTACTTTTCAAGGTGAATTGTGGGATACCTTAAGTCCACTATATAGGGGGTTACAATGTTCAGTAAACATTAAGACAGCACTATAACATGGGGGGATGTATGACAGTATTAGGGCCAACGTAGAAAAAGGTGGGCAATATTCAGAGAAAAGTTGAAATGTGTGAAAACGCCTTCAGGTGATAGCTGTTGATGGTTATTGTTTTGTTTTTTTTTAGATGGGCCAAATCGTCATCTCATGGGTGTTTATTGTGTTGGGCTGAGATGCTAGAGGTAGCTTTCACTTGTTGCCATAGCAACAACAAACATCCAACATGTTGACTTCCTCTACGACCTCTATAATAAAGACTCTATAAAGTTGCAAATTTGCTTTATGTTTTTTTCTCTCAGAATATTGCCCACCTCTCTCGGCTCCGTTTTTTCCCCTAAAGTGGCCCTAATATGCCATCGGAGAGATGACTATAAAGCGAGGAGTGAGTGATTTCAGACACAGCCATGGTTTGTTTTTAACAAAGCGACGACAAAAGAGCTGTAATTGTTCTTTCTAATGGGATGAGGTAAAGACTGGCTTCCGTCAACGCAAAAGCGCTCCATTGACCTGAAGGGAAAACTGCTGAGTCGGGCGATAACAGTCTCTGCGGGTTCGTCTCTACAACCAGCACCTTTCACCTTACGCACACTTGGCAGATTGTTAAAATTGAAATATTGATTAGCGCAGCTTTAATGAGTAGTGGTTTTGTCTATGTGTGTGTGTGTGTGTGAGTGTGTGTGTGTGTGTGTGTGTGTGTGTGCTGTGTTCTCAGTATATATGGAAAGATGTTCCAGCACACACGACTTGCCAATAATCTCTAAACACAAGTTGTGAACTCTGCAAAAGAGACATTGTGACGAAGCTTCTACCCTATTAAAACAGCTGTCATTTTTCTTCCTTTAATTGGGTGCTGTTGGTCAGTATTGGTAAGAAGTGGTTTCTGCACAGCTGATTTTGGGAGCAGTCTCGTCACTTTTTCCCCTCGGGAGAAGCCTGGCTGTGCTCCGTCTCTCCAAACCTCTGCTGCATCGATGGAGCCCTGCTGGCTTCTCCCCCTCCCTTGGCTGCAGCAGTGGGCCATTTGGAAAAGATGTTTCTACACTTGGATTCGTACCAGCATCAATAGCGACGCTGCCACTCCTTCTCCTTCTCCTCATCTACTTAGTTGCCCTATCTGTCTATGTGCCTATCTTCTTGTTTGTTTTTTCGTTAAATTGATATCGCTGATGGGCTGTGGATGTCATGCATTATTCTCCTTCACCTTTTGGGGCTTTCTTGACTGACCTAGCAGTTTTTTTTTTATCTGCGTCCTATATCAAGTTGTCAGCTTGGCTGTCCACCATCCAGTATGCTTGCTCTCGTTTGCCCATCTGTCTATCTTACTCTGTTAATCCTGCCTTCTTTCGTCCCTCCCATCAGTTTTGAACACCGGTGTTAATCTACTTCCATGGCAAGCAGCCAGAAGAGATGCTGATAAACCTGATTGTACTCTGTGCATGTCTTTAGTTATTTTAACTTTTAATGAAAAGCAAAGAACTAACATGAAATCACAATAAAACAATGCAAATAACAATGTGCACTCTAAGGAAGGTCTGTGAAAATATGGGTGAATGTACTGGTTTAATATGAAGCCATTTTTCTTTAACTCACGCATTGATTGTGGGATGAAGCACCTCTGAATCTTCCATTTGGCTTTCAGATTTGAAGAAACGTTCCTCACACTTCAGTGGTAAAAATCTAAATATATGCTCTTCTAAAATGATTAATGTTGAGGATAATTGTTTTAGTTTGAATTGCTGACATGACCAGATATGACGGGAATATTTTGCACACTCATTTTTGGACTCCAAGGCAAGTTTGACCAGTCCATCACAGGGCTGACATGTAGAGACAGACAGGTAACCAGTCCATCACAGGGCTGACATGTAGAGACAGACAGGTAACCAGTCTATCACAGGGCTGACATGTAGAGACAGACAGGTAACCAGTCTATCACAGGGCTGACATGTAGAGACAGACAGGTAACCAGTCCATCACAGGGCTGACATGTAGAGACAGACAGGTAACCAGTCTATCACAGGGCTGACATGTAGAGACAGACAGGTAACCAGTCTATCACAGGGCTGACATGTAGAGACAGACAGGTAACCAGTCTATCACAGGGCTGACATGTAGAGACAGACAGGTAACCAGTCTATCACAGGGCTGACATGTAGAGACAGACAGGTAACCAGTCGTTCAGAGGACTGACATGTAGAGACAGACAGGTAACCAGTCTATCACAGGGCTGACATGTAGAGACAGACAGGTAACCAGTCTATCACATGGAGACATGTAGAGACAGACAGGTAACCAGTCTATCACAGGGCTGACATGTAGAGACAGACAGGTAACTAGTCTATCACAGGGCTGATATGTAGAGACAGACAGGCAACCAGTCTATCACAGGGAGACATGTAGAGACAGACAGGTAACCAGTCTATCACAGGGCTGACATGTAGAGACAGACAGGTAACCAGTCCATCACAGGGAGACATGTAGAGACAGACAGGTAACCAGTCTATCACAGGGCTGACATGTAGAGACAGACAGGTAACCAGTCCATCACAGGGAGACATGTAGAGACAGACAGGTAACCAGTTTATCACAGGGCTGACATGTAGAGACAGACAGGTAACCAGTCCATCACAGGGAGACATGTAGAGACAGACAGGTAACCAGTCTATCACAGGGAGACATGTAGAGACAGACAGGTAACCAGTCTATCACAGGGAGACATGTAGAGACAGACAGTTAACCAGTCTATCACAGGGAGACATGTAGAGACAGACAGGTAACCAGTCTATCACAGGGCTGACTTGTAGAGACAGACAGTTAACCAGTCTATCACAGGGAGACATGTAGAGACAGACAGGTAACCAGTCTATCACAGGGAGACATGTAGAGACAGACAGGTAACCAGTCTATCACAGGGAGACATGTAGAGACAGACAGGTAACCAGTCTATCACAGGGCTGACATGTAGAGACAGACAGTTAACCAGTCTATCACAGGGCTGACATGTAGAGACAGACAGGTAACCAGTCTATCATAGGGCTGACATGTAGAGACAGACAGGTAACCAGTCTATCACAGGGCTGACATGTAGAGACAGACAGGTAACCAGTCTATCACAGGGCTGACATGTAGAGACAGACAGGCAACCAGTCTATCACAGGGAGACATGTAGAGACAGACAGGTAACCAGTCTATCACAGGGCTGACATGTAGAGACAGACAGGTAACCAGTCTATCACAGGGCTGACATGTAGAGACAGACAGGCAACCAGTCTATCACAGGGCTGACATGTAGAGACAGACAGGTAACCAGTCATCACAGGGAGACATGTAGAGACAGACAGGTAACCAGTCTATCACAGGGCTGACACGTAGAGACAGACAGGTAACCAATCTATCAGGGAGACATGTAGAGACAGACAGGTAACCAGTCTATCACAGGGAGACATGTAGAGACAGACAGGTAACCAGTCTATCACAGGGCTGACATGTAGAGACAGACAGGTAACCAGTCTATCACAGGGAGACATGTAGAGACAGACAGGTAACCAGTCTATCACAGGGCTGACATGTAGAGACAGACAGGTAACCAGTCTATCACAGGGAGACATGTAGAGACAGACAGGTCCATCCTTTGGACTGTGGGAGGAAGCCGGAAATCTGGAGAGAACCCTCGCTCACACGGGGAAAACATGCAAACTCCACACAGAAGGAACCCAAACCGGGAATCGAACCCGGGACCATCTCTCTGTGATGCAACAGTGCTGAATGTTTTGTAATATTTTTTGAAGAACCTCAGGTTCCATTAATCTTGAGGACTCCTAGAGAGCCAGGAACTCCACACAATGCCTGGCAGTCTCCCTCTCTCTCTCTCTCTCTCTCTCTCTCTGTCTCTCTCTTCATTCTGCCATTAGTTCAATCACATTGTTGGCATTTCTGCCAAAGAACTGCACATAATGTAGTTTCAAACACCAGCAATCAACAATTCCCTCTCTCTTTTCTACCTCCTCCTCTCTCTTTTCTCCGTCCTCATCCTCTCTCTTTTCTCCCTCCTCCTCCTCTCTCATTCTCTCTCTTCCATTCGGGACAATGGCTGGCGTGGACGTACAATGGCCAGCTGTTGTCTTACCCTCCTCTCTGTCCCCCTGACTCCACCTCCGCCAACATCTGCTGTGTCCAGTCAGAGTTTGGGCAGAGTGGTGAGGGGGTGGACGCTGAGGTCAAACTAATCTCTATGCAGATTGTAGTGACTTCCTGTGTCTAACCACCCCCCCCCCCCCCCCCACTCTTCATCTTTCTCTTGGTGGAGCTCCCAAGGGGGCTGCTGGGAATGATGTCTGAACTCTGAATGGGTCTCTTTTACCGACAAGCATGCTGTCCAGCCAGATTCCCACAATCATTACCACAGTGGAGGAGCCTCAGAGTGAATGTGAACACACACACACACACACACACACACACACACACACACAAACACAGGTTTATATACAGAATATAGATTTCTGCATGATTGGGTACTTAAAGGAGAAATCCGGTCATTTTTGACCCCATTTCCGTTGTCCCCAGGGTCATCCCGACAAAAATTGATGTTGCCTAGCCCGAGATCTGTACCTGCCTGGCAGCCTTCCAGACTTGCTCCAATGCTAACCCATTGGGGCAACTTTTATCTGCTTTCCTGGGCCTCAGAAAACAATTCCAAGACCTATGCAACACAGGTTGGGTCCGTACGAGACACGACGGTGCTCGTTTAGCTCAAATAGTGTGGCAAAACGACATAAATATGTGTATTTTTGCATGGAGTTACTCACCTCAAATCACTCCGTAGACATTAGCAGTAGATAGCCGAGCCCCTGTCGTCCCTCCCAGTCAATGCAGAAACGAAAACGTTTTCCACGTAGTTTTGATTTTGTATTCATAAAGAAACGACTGAGCTGTGCAGTCGTCATGTCCGTAATAAATCCATGAAGCTGTTATGTCCATATGTATGACTATGTTACAACATAGCAACGATAGCTTCAGCTAGTAACGTGCCTGGCGCTCGTCCGTCCCAGTCACAGCAGGAACGAAAATGTTTTCCTTGTAGATTTTGTGTCCATAAAGAAACGACCGAGCAGTGCAGTTGTCATGTCCGTAATAAATCCATGAAGCTGTTATGTCCATATGTATGACTATGTTACAACATAGCAACGACTGCTTACAGCCAAACAGTAGCCGGGAGCCAAAAGTCTCACGCAAGTTCCCGTCTGCCGTCATCACTCTGAAGCTGTTTTCAAGCCAATACAGTGACAAATCTTGGACAGTCGCGCGAGGGTCACTTTGATCTCACTCTGTTGATGAGAGACTGCAGTCTGCACGCGCGACACGCGACTCCCGACTCCCACTCGTGCTGTCAACACAACTAGCCTACTGAGACTGCGCGAGATTTGGTGTCGCTGTAGCAGGTTCAACTGTCACAAAGGCTAAGCAATCTTACTATATAGGCTAGCGCTAGTTACACTGTCATATGGACATGACGGCCCTCTCGATGGAAAGAAGCTTATCACTGTATTGGCTTGAAAACAGCTCCAGAGTGAGGACGTCGGGAGACGGGAACTTGCGCGAGACTTTTGGCTCCCGGGTACTGTTTAGCTGTAAGCAGTCGTTGCTATGTTGTAACATAGTCATACGTATGGACATAACAGCTTCATGGATTTATTACGGACATGGCGACTGCACTGCTCGGTCGTTTCTTTATGGATACAAAATCAAAACTACGAGGAAAACGTGTTCGTTTCTGCGGTGAGTGGGATGGACGAGCGCCCGGCACGTTACTAGCTGAAGCTATCATTGCTATGTTGTAACATAGTCATACGAACATAACAGCTTCATGGATTTATTACGGACATGACGACTGCACTGCTCGGTCGTTTCTTTATGGATACAAAATCAAAACTAGGAGGAAAACGGTTTTGTTTCTGCGGTGACTGGGAGGGACGACAGGCGCTCGGCTATCTACTGCTAATGTCTACGGGGTGATTTGAGGTGAGTAACTCCATGCAAAAACACACATATTTATTTCGTTTTGCCACACTATTTGAGCTAAACGAGCGCCGTTGTGTCTCGTATGGACCCAACCTGTGTTGCATAGGTCTTGGAATTGTTTTCTGAGGCCCAGGAAAGCAGATAAAAGTTGCCCTAATGGGTTAGCATTGGAGCGAGTCTGGAAGGCTGCCAGGCAGGTACAGATCTCGGGCTAGGCAACCTCAAATTTTGTAGGGTTTTTTGCTTCGAATAAGTCGGGATGAGCCTGGGGACAATGAAAATGGGGCCAAAAATGATCAGATTTCTCCTTTAAGTACACCTCACTGCTACAGACAGTGAGCCATATGGCGAGGGCCGACAACATAAAGGATAAATATGAGTACACAGTTTCATTCACTGCTTGATGGTCCGTTGATCGATCATTGGTACCAAACAGACGGAGCTTTCAGCACCAATCGATATTAAACACTAGATGCTACACAGTATCATGATAAAGGAATTACCGCCTGCCATCTTACCTGGATATTGTTAAAAATCAGCGCTAATGGGCAGCACCTGCTATCAGAGAAAAGAAAAATCATGAATAACACAGATGAATACATCAATAATAATCTAATAATCAATAATAGTCATGATTGAAAGCATGAATTCTTCTTGTGCTATAATAATCAAAAACTCAACCAGAATGTTTGGTTCATCTAAGGCAAATACATTTTTCTTATGGTCATTACCTTCAGTAATAAACAGTATTAATTCTGTATTAGTAGACAACTTAAGCCTTTTTCGCCATAGGTTCCAATCACTGCAAGTATAAAACTGGAACCAGGTAAGGTGGCCGCCATGTGGTTCCATCCTGGAATGACGAGTCATTAGAACAATCCACATCTACTGTTTTATATGTCAGCGCCTCAAAACCCCTGGGATCGTCTCAGGATGTTTGCAGCTTGAATATACCACAAAAAGTGGAAAATAGAGGAACATTTCCAACACAGTATGACCCGAAAGCCCCAATTTACACTTGTCATTTCCAGTGTCTCATATCCGGATAAATTCCAGATGAGATTCATTTACACTTGCCACATGTATGCTTCACTGTCTGCCTGATCAGAAGTCTGATTGCAGCCTGTCTAGGTTTTCATATAAATCAAGATTGGCCCTTTCTCTAGGGGCTCAGGCTCTAAATCACCCTGATCACTGATCAGAGATCAACCATTTATAAGAGGTACGGGTTGGATAAATCACAACTAGTATGTGTAGTTGACAATATATACACATGGTAAATACAAATAAATGCATATAGGCAGAGTTTTCTCATTCTTTTCATTTCGGCTTATCTGTCAAACAAACAAATATATGCCAGTCTTTCATATTTGATTAGTCAGGAAAAAGTCCCAACCCATTGGGTCCCAACTCAAAGACTGGGTTGGGAATGGTATAGTCCACACATCCAAGAAATAGTCCAACATCCCAGTCTGCTCCCATGGCATCCCGTCAGTCAGAGAAGGGATGTTTTAACTCAAACTGCCATCTCATTAAGGAAGAAATGAGTGCGCTACAGGGTTCTGACTAGACTTTGAACATTATCGTCTTTCTTTCAGATACTGTCGGAGCTTTAGCTTTGCTTATAGTGGTGCAGGGGGCCATTCACAAGGAGATGGCATCTATCCACCGAGGCACCCCGGGAAGGGTGATCCGCTCATTACCGAGACACTTCCCTAATCAATCTGTCCTCCTCTTCCTCTTATTTTACAGTCCTTTGCTCTCTTTTCGCTTCGCCTCTACCCTTTGAGTTCTTTCTCTCCATTTTCATTCTTGCTCCGGCTCCATTTCTCTGTCTGGCTCGAAAACCACTGAAGACCTGCCAGTTCTTGAAGCCATTCGGCTGCATCTTATGTGTCTGCCTCCGAGTCTCAGCTCGGTGGGGGTGAGTTGGAGTTGGAGGACACTGTGTTACATTCGAGTTAACAGGCAGCGCTGGCGGGACGCATCGCCACGGGCCCTTTCTGCCAAGCGGCTGCGATTGCTTAAGCAGAACTCAAGACAATGAATGACTGGTGACAACATGGAAATGATAGCGCCACAGATCCTGCTTAGCCAGCTGTGAGGGCTGGATGTAAGTGGTGTTACTGTCTCACGTCTGCCACAGCAGAGAGCTGCCATTAGCACGTCGTGAAATATGCTGCGACTGCTAATGGTGCGTGGGGGGATGATGTGCCACTGAGGCCTGTTGCCTGCCGCCTCTGTGGTGGTAGATGGAACTGCAGGCGAGCCTCTGGGACTCGTCTCCCTCACTAACAGTGTGACTGTCTCTCATCTGCGTGATGCCTTCAAATGCTCCACACTGAAAGGAGGTCCGTGGTTTTCCCTCGTTGGCGTCACTTTGCTTCTTGATGACTTGTCTTCTTCACTTCCATTAGTACAAAATTAATGTTTCTTTTTCTTGGACTGGAAGTTGAATGGTCTTCTTTCTCTGCCTGTTGATCCTCCATTGTGAGTCAGCAGTAATGAAATGTACCTGGTCAAACACTTTAGACTAGAGGGAGCCTGACTCAGCAGTTGGAAGTTACTGATTTCCCATTCCAAGTAAACGTAGCATACTTCGTGAGTAGCTCCACCTGCAGACCAACCTCTGCTGACTGACGGAAAAAGATCAAACTCATTTAGAGTTTAGTGGAAATGTGGCCACAGATGGGGAGATTCGGAGGGTTGGTGGTAACTGAAGCGTGACTGGTGTCAAGGATAGACCTACATGGTAGCAGTGATTAAAGCATTGTTCTGTTGTGTTGATTATATTGTGTGCAGTGTCAGTTCCCCTAAATGTCATTTTTGAGAGAAAATAGCAGGGAAGAAATGGATGAAAAATAAGGTTATTTTAACTATTACTGTATGTAAACAAATAAACACATTATTAACACCCTATCCTTTGCTTGCAGCTGCAACACTTTATTGGCGTGTGTGTGCTGTAATATCATTAACACAATATATTTTGTGTATTGGACCTTAAGACGGGGCAGATAGAGATAATAAATGATGCGTAACTCGTGCTATCAGCGGCTGCAATCCATTCTTTGTGAATCGGCCCCCAATGTGTTATTTTGTAGCTTGAGATGTGCCGGTATGCAGATTTTACAGCTTGAGACAGAGCTAGGTTCCCTGTTGTTTCCCCTGCTTTCAGTCTTTATTCTAGGCTAAACTAACTACCTGCTGGCTTGAGCTCAATAGTTAATGCAGAGTGCAGCATCCATATTCTCATCCATCTCTTGGCCAGGAAGAACATTTTCAAACAAAAGGCTTTTTCCCATCAAATTTCAGAGATGTGATTACATAAAATACGTTGTGCTTTTACGTTTTCATGTGTCTGTGTGATACACTTGTTTATTCGTTTGTTTTTTTATGGTCAGTATTATGAAGAGAAGGAAACATTGTCATGAGATAACTCGTTAATGAAATTTCCTAATTAACAGCCATTGGTATCTTGTTAAGAAAGACGGCAATTGTACCACAGAAGAGAATTCCGTTCACTATGTAGCCAAAAGTATCATATTAATTCTCACTGCTGCACAAATGGTACTGCAGAGCATTAATCACAGCCTCTTTGGATTTAGGCTTTAACTGAACAAGTTCCTGCAGAAGCCTTTTTGATTCTGTAGTTGGGGATGTTTTGCTCACAGTGTGGTTTTTCAAAAGAACCAAAAAGTGTTTCTGTGCGTAAACCAACAGGTATGTGGCTACGGTATAAAAGTAGGAATGAACTAACATGTAATCAGAGTGTAACACAACATGCTGGAGGGTAAAACTAACCTGTCTCATGTTCCCTATTAGTGGGTGAACGATCTGCTTTACAATGATAGGAAGAGCCTTCATCAAAGGATCAAAAAGCGTGTGTGTGTGTAGCAGCCTGTCACGGCAGGCATAAAGCAGCTGTAGTGCAAAAAAAGAGGAGACCCAAAGTTGTTTACTCCAGAAGAAAAAGGCAACTGAGAAGTGTTGAGGGAGGATAAGAAGCCATCTTTTTAATTCCTCGCCGCTTCTCTAAAACTTCTTGTCAAAAGCCTCTCTTAACCGCCCTCTGGCCAGCCATGACTCTGTAATGTCAAGAGAGGAGAGAAAGACGAAGATTAGGGGGGGGGGGGGGGTGGAAATAGGAGAAGGGGAAGATGGGAAGGGGAGACAAGGAGTCAGGGGACGAGAGCAAATGTGAGGCCTCTACTGTATCAGTTCTATAGGTCCTTACAAGCAGCAGCTAAAGTGTAAAGGGGGATTAGAGAAAGCAGAAAACTAGGTTGGAGGATGAGTACTGAATTAGAACAGGACCCCTGAGAAGAAGGAGAGAGATGTGGTGGGCAGGGGGAGGAGGAGGAAGAGGAGGAGGGGATGGACGGAGAAGGAGAGGAGAAAAGGGGAGACATGGAGCAGGACAGAAATAGAAGACAGGAAAAGACACTACTCAGCTGGGCGGAAGAGGAAAGACAAAAATAGACGGGGGGAGGAAGCGATGGGAGCGATGAGGAAGGTGAAGAGGAGGGAGAGGGAGAAAAAGAGAGACATAAGTAGCCAAACACCTGGCACATACAGATGTGAAATGAGTTACAGCCCTGAGACATGGATTTACACGGCGCTCAATGTGTGTGCGTACTCGTGTTAGCGACGTTGTGAGGACTAAGGTCTTTTCAGTGAGTGATGTCATGAGGACTCAGCTCCCATCTAAGAACAAAACGCTATAAAGTTTTATGGCCAAGACTTAGCTTTCGGTTAAAAGGCCGCCAGTTTCACACTGATGATCTGTTTACCCGTTACAAGGAGAACTAATACAACCTTCTTTTACCTGCCTGAGGGCTTCACATTATTCCCCTCGACCAATCACATTTCAGCAATCATCTCGTTACTATCAAACTTTAAGAAAATGTCCCCTCCAAATATGATCACTTCTTTTACTTGCTTTAAGTCAAATTATGCCTCAAACCATGGGCCAGACGGCTCCCTGCAGTCGTTAACATTTCCAAGAGAAGAGGCCAGCTATAGGTGTGAATGTCTTCTTGTCTGATTGTGAATCTCATGGTTTCTCCATGAATATATGATGCAAAAATATATGGCAACAGATTTAAGGATGGTGGGTATAGATTTCACATTTAATACTTTATTGCCTATCAACGTGATTGACTGGAATTTTTCTAAGTGAGCTTGCTTAAACAAAGACCAAAAAATGTAAAACCACTCAGTCATAAAGCACTTAATAAATCAAAGCAAGCATAAAATAGGTAATATCCACACCAATAAAATAATCATAAAAGCATAAAACAAATGGGTAAAATAAAATCCAACACATAAGAACACTAGATAAAACATTAGCACCTGTAGGGAAATTAGCAGAAACATCAAATGATCCACGAGATAAAGTGCTTCAAGAGCATTAAAAACACCTGCCCTATTGCATAATTATTTAACCTGCCAGGTTGCCTGCAGAGCCGTGTTTGTAGTGTGGAGGAGGCAGACAGCTTCAGGATGTGTGAGGTTCTGGGACTTAATGCTTCTCAGTCTTTTGTGAGAAAGAAGAAAATTAAAGAGGTTGTTAGCCAGGTGACCGAGGTCCTTCAGAAGGTAAGGCCCTTACTGTGTAGTCTAGACTAATAGATTTTCTCTCATGTTGGCACATCACATCCGATAGGCTCAAGATGAGCTGCATCTCGTCTGGAAGGTAGACCAGATCAGGCAGCTGCAGGAGGAGGCGGAGACTAAAAGCTGCCGTCCAGTCGGACAGTTTTCAGCAGCCTTCAAATAATTTACAGGAAGTCACAGAAATAGTTACATCCAATTAGATGCGATCCGTAGGCTAAACCTGGATGGGGAATTCATAGTATTAAACCGAACAGTAATCGGCAAACAAAACCCTTGTATAGATGTAAAGGTATATACACACCAAACTCAAAGTCAATTTTCTCATGTATGTTGTGGACGTCCCAGATATACCAGGTAACCGAACGTCCTGTATGAGTTCATAACATCACCCTAATGAGTAAGCCACACATCTGCTGGTTTACTACAGTGCAAAACAAACGGATCAGTCATGGTTTGCTAGGTCTGCAAACAACTTTTAAAATGCTTGTTCATTCGCGTAGGCGTTCGGATCAGTCGGAGCTAGGCTATGCTAATCCTTTAGCTTCTCCATAAACAGACGGCAAGTCCCAGTCGGCAAGTCCCAGTCGGCAAGTCCCAGTCGGCAAGTCCGGCGAATCTCTGTCAGATTTTGAATGTTCACAACTCTCACGCTCCTCCCCCACGACCACCGAGCTCCTCCCCCTCGACTTTGTGCCCTTTGAAATCCCTTAGATCACGACACCTTTGAAATGTCCGATGTTGACTCTGGTTTTATATCGGGCACCGTTGCAATCTTTCTTTTTTTCCTTCTTTTCTACCGGTGTTTTCTTTTCCTTGGTTGTTTTGGACCTCCTTGTTTGGGTTTTTAACAAGGAATTGGAAGCTTGTTGCTACTTCCCTCCGCCTCCCCCCTGTGATGGGGAGAGGGGCTCTGTGTGTGCACGAACACAGCCCTGCGTGCTGATTGGACAGGATGATCCGGGTGCTGTCGATTTTGCAAAACAAACAAAAGGCTCTACGTGCACGTAGAGGCATGCTTTTTTCTAAAACCGGATGATTTATGTTGTTCTATTGGAGCATAGTGTCGGCTTCAGTGAATATGTTCAAAAAAATGTTTTGCCGATTGGGACTTTAAAATAACAATATAGGTATAAATGTTCTAGCATAGAGCTCTAGAAAACCACTCACCCCCACGATATGCTTTGTTTCCATTTCTGATTCAGTGATGACGGGGAGAATCTCAACGCTGATAGGCTTTTGCGTCATTCGCCTCATTCACGTCAATGCCCGATGCTGCCCAGTGCAAATCTGCGTCTTTGCATTAACTGTGTATGCAATAGCAGCGTGCACAGTATTCTCTCCCTGCTTTGTGTGTATACACCTCTAGAGGCCTCTAGGTGTTGGAAATAGATTGCAGGCACAAGGAAACTGCATCATCAACAGAGCTGTTTGCTTTGCAGCCCATATTTAGAACATTTATATCATTGAGCGTTGAACTAAGTAGCGCTTCCTGCTGTGATTAGTCTTGTCAGCCTTCCCTCATGTTTGCTCACCTGAGTCTCGTTTCTCATTAGTTCCTTGTGTACTTAGTCTGTGAGTTTCCTCTGTCTCTGTCAGTTCGTGCTGGTTACTTTGTTCATGGTTCTTTGTGCACTGTGTTATTCGGTTAGCTATCCTGCCACCCCGGTGTTCTTGTGATTTTTATGGACTTTCTTCTGTTGCCTGCTGGTTTGGACTGCTTTTCAAGTTTATTTTTATCATTAAATATCTTGCTACTTTGCCGACCGTTTCTACTTTTGGGTCCAAACCTGTATGTTAAACCCGACATTGCCAGCAGTATGCCTCAGTGGGGGGTGGGGCAGTGAAAATGTCACAGGGGTTTCCTCTTTTATATGTTACTACACAAGTGACGTGGTAAGGTTACGCAACTTACATCATGTAAGTAGGCTATGTTCCAATAACGTAGCAAATTGCCAAAACTAAAGCCCAAAATAAAGTTGAAACCTTTGGAAGAACTAAGTTAATCAGTCATCCCCTAGCATTGTTCTGAACATGGCAGCAGCTAATGTTAATGGAGGAAAAAGCAACAAATAGTAGGTTTCTTTTAATATTTGATGTGTAATTTACACCTGACAATGATAGTTGGTGCAGACAAAACCAAAAAAAAATAAAACAGGAAAATAAAACCCCCTTGCTAGAAGAGGAATGCACTCTAACAGTTTTATATTGTAGTGTATTATGCATTCAAACATACAGCAAACACTCTGAACAAGGCCATAGTTTTATATAACCTGATGTCAATGAAAAAAGTTCAATAAGCTCAAACTGAAAAGCATCTTTTGAAAATATTACAAAATAACTAATAAAGGAATGTTTCCATTACTTCAGCCCATGATAGCCATACAAAACTGAATACCATCTCCTGATTTGAAAAATAATTACCTTGTAAAATAAGACAAAATCTGTGAATTTAGGAGCTATGTATCACATTTGAGAGGAACATTTTGGTCTAATGTCATTATACAGGTCATCTTAAGGTACTTAGGCTTTATTCTCTGCTTGAGGACTTTTAATAAATACCTGAAACCGGCTCCCTGGCTGTGGTGTAGTGGGATAGCACTGTTGCCTCACAGCGAGAGGGTCCCAGGTTCGATTTCCGGGTTGGGTTCAGGTTCCTTCTGTGTGGATTTTGCGTGTTCTTCCTGGTTTCCTCCCACAGTCCAAAGACATGCAGGATGGATATATATATTTACATTTAGGTCATTTAGCAGACGCTTTTGTCCAAAGCGACTTACAATAAGTACATTTGTCAAAAGAAGGAAACAAAGAAACCACGACGTATCATTGCCGATAAAGTAAGAGCTAAAAATAGAACAAGTGTTAGGTCCTCATCTGAGTAAAGTAGTACTTCAAGAGCAACAGTGCTAAGATCAGAGTGCTATAGGTAAGGTTTTTTTTTTTTTTTTTTTTTTTTTTGGGGGGGAGGGGGGGGGGGTGTCGAGGGAGGGTGCTAGTGGGTCATGCTATGTAGAGTCGAGGTGAAGTCTGAACAGGTGAGTCTTGAGCCTTTTTCGGAAGATGGCAAATGACTCTGCTGTCCTGACATTGGTGGGGAGTTCGTTCCACCACTGAGGCGCCAGAACAGAGAAGAGTCTGGACTTTGCTGAGCGACATTTGCTTGATTTCAGCGATGGTGGTACCAGCCGGCCAGCTGAAGTAGAAGAGCGAAGTGCTCGCTTCGGGGCATGAGGTTTGACCAGTGTTTGAAGGTAGAAGGGTGCCGTTCCATTGATGGCCCTGAAGGCCAGTGTCATCGTCTTGAATTGGATGCGTGCTGCAACAGGGAGCCAGTGGAGGTCACGGATATATATATATATATATATATATATATATATATATATATATATATATATTGTGACAGCCGGCCACGGAGGAGCCTAAAAGGAGAGGTACTAAACCACCATTATGTGCCATTTCCGGTATTTACACTCTGGCCCCGAGAGGGAGCACATGGGACACAATCAGCTAGACCTCCAATCAAACGTATGCCCAAATATGGAGTTCCTGTGACATCACTGCCATCAGCCAGATGGAAAACACCTGAACCTCGTTGGAGAAACTCGATGGCAGCCAATCACCGCCCAGATTACACGACACAAAAGGGGAAGTGAAACACACACAGGAGAGTACCTTCGGGGAAATCAAATGGTGGAGTTAGTCGAGAACATAAGAGTTAAAGTGCTGTGTATGATCGTTGTCTGTAGGAGAAGTCTGCTGTGTGCCACTGCCCTGGAACGTCTGAGAACCCGCTTCGTGTATGACCCTTGCCTGCCTGACTACCCCCCCGCCTGCCTCGCCCTGATCTACCTGAGAATCCGCCCCGGTGTGCTAGCCCCTGCTTCTGGACAACGACGATTCTATTGGATTACGGACTTAACACTGCTGCTAACCTTCACCTCTCACGCCCACAAACTGTCAATACACTTTTGTGATTCATTTGGTTTTGTTTGTGGACAGTGCATTTATTATTTTCAGTCTGGTGACCATTCTAACCACTCCTGAGTGCGTCACAATATATATATATATATATATATATGGTTCTGTGTGCTTTCTCGAGGCTTCTTGAAAACTCAAAACGGTGGGGATATGTTGTTGGACACCTGATTTATTCTTCTGTGCTCTGGTGGTTGTCACATCTGGGTGATCCCGTCTAACCGTGACGGTTCGGGGTGAATACACTTACCGCTACACATCTGTTGACGAGCATTACGATGCGTTCAGAGTAAAAATGAGCCTTCAGATCAAACCCTGTGAAATGTAGTTTTGGTGAGAAACTTGAATGAATATAGTTCATTGAAGGAGATGTTTCTTGTCTCGACAATATAACATACATATTCAAGAGGGACTTATGTTAACTTCCTACCACTTACCCAAAGCAGCTTATAATACATAATTCAAATTATGAACAAATTATTTTGTAATCAAAGCAAGTATTTAAATAAAAATATGATTCGTCCCCTATTCTTTTGAATTGTATGTTTATGCAAATAACCACTCTGGTGAAAGGAAAACATTTACAATTTTTCACCTTTTGATGGTTGAAATTTCATTTTCAGCATTTGGTTGGTGCTGTAAATAGCTAGTCTGGAGCAGAATATCTGAAAGAATAGCTGCAAAAATATTAGTCGGCAGGTCAGTCTTTTGAAAATCCTGAATGGGCCAAGAAAATTGCAATCGGTGCAATTTACTCTACTTATAATAAATCTCAGTTCAATCAATCAACCAGGGCCACTTAGTGCATCCCAGAGTGATGCTGCTGTATTTGACGAGTTGGGAGTGAGAACGTGTTTGCAAGCCAGCGATGTTGAGGCATCACTCAGAATCACTACACGCCACTGAAACCAAGCATCAGCTTTCAGTCGATCTCGCTGCTAGTGGTGACGGATGCTAAACAATGAATCACTGCTCATTTGGGAGATCACACATTCTCAACATCACTTGAACCGCCTGTTTTATCAAAATCTGCTCTCAACAAATCAATATGTTTGCTCACTGAAATCTTTCACGATGCTGGAAACTACATTTCTTTCTTAATGGCCGCCGCTTTCATGTAGACTATCCACCCAGAATAAGCAGACAGTTATGCTTTTCATTACCGACTCAACATAAATTGCCTCGGACAAACTCTTGGCAATCTTCAGTGTGAAGTGTGTGGAACAGCTGAGCAGCTCTTTGGTAAAAGACAATCACTTGAATTGAAGCACCTGCCTTTCCCTCAACTAGAACTATGCAGATGGAAAACCCTCAGACTACATTCACAAGCCGTTTACTATCCCACAAATAAACTGACAACATGACAACAAATAAATAAAGGAAATAAATAATGTGAATGCAACTTTACAAGATGAAGTACCGAAATGTACAATCACTGCAGCAACATAACTCCCTGTAACTAGGGAGGAAAAGAGGCTGACATTTTTTTTTTAAATTTATTTAATGTTTCAACGATGCATTTATGTATTTATATTCCCTCCAAATTCAGCTTTCTATATCGGGTATTGTTTCAGTCCTGCTTATTGTCCTCAGCCTCTCACTTGTTAGAAATGTCAACTATTTTTTAACCCACACCAAATTGATTCTGCTAAGTGGATTTAATTAAACAGATTATGAAAGTCAAATGAACTGGATTCAATTTGAGTGAGAAATGGAGGAAAGGCACTGAGATAACTGAAAATGCAGAAATAGAAACAGAGAGAGAGGGGAAGCTCCATAAGCTTCATAATGACTATTGGCGAGGGTTTTTAGAGGCCAGCACCCTATTTTTGGTCCTTGTGCCGTGAAGCCGAGTCACGCTGTCACCCTCAACAGACAAGCCAGTGTGTGAAACTGACCCGGCCCTTTAGCACACGAAGACACGACCACTTCTGAGGCATTACCATCCATCATGAGACAACGATGATTGACAGTTTCACTCTGGATTTTCCCAAATTTGAAGGCTGTATATTGTGTGTCTGTGTGTGTGTGTGTGTGTGAAGCCATTCCTCACATTTTTATATATATATTTAACTTTTCTATCAGAATCTCCTCTGGTGTAACTTTAAGCAGAAAGTCTCAAGCCTGAGAGGCATTCCCCTGATGGAAAATAATTATACTAAGTATATTATATTTGAATCTACCTGAGTGCACTTGCAGACACACTACTCAAGTGTGTTAAGGATTAGTTAACTTGAAGTTTGCTAATTTGGACCAACTATAATTTAAATTGTAGAAAAGAACAATTTGAAGTAAACTTTTATGTGCTGAAATGGAACTTGAACTATACTTAAGTACACCTAAGTACATGGTTGTGTAATATACATGCTTGATTTATGAAATTGAAGTTTACCTTTGCCTTATGAGTACATTTATTGAGTCTCCTGCTAATATAAGCATTATACCATTAATATATTCTTGTTGTAGTAATAGTATGCTGGCTTATTCAAATTAATTGATACATATTTAAAATGTGGTTCCAGTGCAGTGTTCCAATCATAATGTTGAGTGTATATTTTAAAAATATGCCCAAAATATGTTTAACAACAAAGTCAACATAAATACACTTACACAATAGTAATTACACATAATTTTCACTTAAACTATATTTTCTTATAATATATTTACAGAAATGTTTCTATTAAAATTACGACATTATACTTTCAATATATTTCCAGGGAGAATATTTATTTGTAAGTTGATTGAAAATACTATTGTAAATGTAAATATACTTGAAATATACTTGAAGTACTACATTTTTCACCTGTGTCCTTGAGTCATCCATCAGAGAATGTTGGAAAAGACACACAATAAAAGTCATGCGTCACATGGATGTGAACATTAAAAGAACATGGCCTTTTGCTGACCTGACCTGCTTCACCTCCAGCTGGAATGAAAATTCAGAAGAAAGAGGGAGTCATGACAGATATTCAGTCTCAAACAAAGGAAAACTTTTCCAACACATTTTACGTTGAGGACAATAAATGATTTCAAATGTCAAAGAAATCGTTGGACAATATGGGAATTCTGGAATTCTTTTCCAAACAGAAATGGGAGTAGGCATGGGATGACAATCATGACAATCCTGGCCAAAATATTGTGATACACAATCTTAAAGTCTCCCTGCATACAAAAAGGTGAATACATTCAAAAAAATCTTGTATTTTTAAAGTTAGGCTGTATTTTCCACTTGCCAGCCATGATAGTGAGCTAGACAGCTTTTTCAAGTGATATTCATGGGAGATTCGCCATGATCGATTAACTGTGAATGATTTGATTGTGATCAGTGATAAAAACTTATATGGTCCCATCCCTACATGGAAGTGGTATTAATCTTATTTAACTATTGCTTTAAATGTTGTTCAAACGCTGACTAAATAACATATTTTATGAATCAGTTTGAATAATAAAAAAAACAGACTATGAATCGGACACATTTGGTTGTTACCAATGCAACATTTTATGCCCAGCCCAACATCTGAGTGTATCATGCTGGAGTGGTAGACGAGTGAAAACTCATATCTTTATGGAAACCATGAATCAAACCCTCGCAGAAACACAGCCTTATGTAACAGACTAGGGGGCAAAACATGCAAATGCATCTTGGAATAAATACCATCGGCCATGTGATTGGAAATTGTGAAACATATCTCTGAACACAGTGCTCATGAAATGTATTTTTTGCATGAATGGATCTACTAATCATTTTGGAAGTGAGTGGAGGAGTGTGGAGAGGTGTGCATTGACACAGACGATTAATATTAACGGGACCAATGAAGCGTTTGCGTGGCTCAACTCTCAGGCCGCCCCCGCAACTGCTGCCATGGCAGCCGCACACTGACAAATGATGGATGCACCTAACTGACGGAGTGTTGATGTGATGAATGCGTCTGTGAATAACACGAGGAATACACAGATACACATAAAGGTGACCACGTCTGTCATTTTGCTGCAGGGGGGTACAAACACACACAGATATTTCCACGCCCTCTTAGGGACTGGCAGGCGGGTCTGCCGGGTGCAATTCCCAATCGCTGGTCGTCAGTTTGATGAATTGCACTGGGGAGTAGTCATGAGGGCCCCCAGAGCCCGACTGATCAGAGGTCAGTTGTGTATTTCACTCGTGGAGATCAAGGCTCAGATTTGAGGAGGATATGCTGATACTGGGACGTCCCTCGAGGGGAAGCTGACCCACCACACAGTCTGTCAGCTCTCCTCCACTGTATGCAGCAGAATCACAAATGAATATTTAGATTGGTTTATCATGTCAACAATCATTCTCTTTTAAGGATCCACACAGCTTACAGAAAAAAGATCCTTCTCCAGCTTTCTGACTCAAACTCATGAACTCCATACGTGACACATACTGTACATGATAGCCCTATCTTGACCAATGCTGACCATCACTAAAAATGCTTCCGAGGGGGTGTTTGGCTGGACGTCTTGGTGGAAATTACCTAGGGTGCATTTTACTCTGAACCATCAATTTAAAATCATCAAAGTAAAACAGCAGTGAGTTGCTCAATTAATTAAGCCGATTTAATTATTTTATTTATTTATTTTGATTTATGGTCTGTTGATGAATTCAAAGCAAATTCAAACATAATACTAATAATGTCAACTGCATTAACTCGTTAATAAAATGGATTTTCTTTCATGCAAAAATGGCTGTGGGTTCTTATGGTGAAGGAAGTGTTGTAGCAAGTGTCAGTATATTGGAACGTAATGACTTTGGGTGGACATTTTTATGCGGTGAGGGTTGTTCTTGGCAAATCATAATCATCTTAAGGGAGTGGGATGAAGTGCACTATAATCACTAATGGGCTGCCTTGTAATTAGAAACCCCAAACGGATGCATCGGACTTGGATAGATGATATTTTTTCTTTTTTTGACAATCACTTATTTCCTGTCAGCAATTATGGCTTAATTAAATGGCCACTTTAGGAATCCTCAGTAAGCATTGAGATGTTGTACAACCCGTGGAAAGCAAAGATGAAATGACCCGCGTGATGTCATCAGGGTAATTTGGATTCCATTTGAGAGTTTAATTTTACAATTACAAACTAGAAAAGTGATGCTTGATAGAAATGGGGATTATGGTCCAATGAAAGCGGCTGTTGAGTTGCACTATGGGAATTGTAGGATCCAGTAATTTTGGAGCTCCACTCCTCTGCTGCTCCAATAGTTTCTTCTTTTGATCTGTTTCTTAAGTCAGAGCAGGCAGCGGAACAAATCATTTGCATATATATTATTTGCATTTTTACATTCATCAGGCAATTCTAGGAAAGCTGAGATATTTCAATGTTTTCTTGCTTACTATTTTTGAGGTTGGTTGAGCATCATGATTATAAGTAGAGAGTAAGATATAAGTAGAAACATAATTACGCTTTGGTAAATATTCAGACATAACATGAAATACTAATTAAATCATTCTTAATGTAATACAAGAGTGTCCTATTATGAATTTAAAGGGATATTGTTAACTTTTCACATGATTAAGAGATTATGGGTTCTTTGAACATACAGCAGAAGGTAATGTGTGCATACATACTGTCAGTTTTTTTTAAATTTCAAATCAGTTGCCTGCATTACTTTGCTACATGTCTTACTTAGCTAAAACAGTATCACAGCAGGTTTTAGTTCTGCTGAATATCAAGACAAATCACAGAACATTAAATTAAACAAGGTTAAAGTGACATCACAATGAAAGAGGCAAACATTCACAAAAATTCACAAAAAAACAAGTCGTTTAACATTAACATTAGGTAATAATAAGTGAATACATTCTTAAATGTAAATATCATTGAGTGGCGTTATGAGATGAGTGCTTGTGTGTATTCTGTGTGCTGCTGTAGTGTTGAATGTTACCTGGTTCACTTTTATGCTGAGATGTGTGATGCTGAATGAAACAGCAGGAACAGCGATGGTCACATTTTCAGGTTTCAGGTTCACATGTGATATATTGAGTAAAACACTTCACCATACTAACGCAAAGGCAGTATATAAGAAGTAGATGTAGTCATGGTAACGTCACCAATGGGTTCATGAACTATGGTTCTGAAGCCTTGCATTTGGCATTTTGGCCGACACCATCTGGGATTTTATGTAACCAGTCAAAGGAAGTGACCATATTTGGAATACGGAGGAGCAACGGGTGGATCTGATGAACACAAGCGGCAGAGTGCCACTCCAAGAGGCAACCGTTCTGGATCTGGATCCATCTGGATTCTGGTGTGGTTTTTAACTTTACAGACAAGCTCCCTATCGAGTCCTCTAGAACTTCATGTAGTCAGTAGAGAGAAGTTGATGAGTGAGTGATTTTGGACACAAACGATGGATTCTATTTTCAGCTAAATTAACACGAAATGGTGATGCGGTGGCCAATCAGATTCCCCACTCCAGGCCACTCCCTGGACACGCCCCTGTCTGTCTGCCTACCTACCTGTCTGTCTGCCTGCCGTAACAACATGAAGAAAGCCTTTTAGATAGGAAGATGGTTTTTCAAACCTTTCCATATAAAAAGTATACTTTCTAATGATATGTGTCTTAGAGTTTGACAAGTAACAATTAAATCACATGTATGAATAGCATTTTCTGACAATCTATAATACAAACTATATTCCATGTGTCATTAATCAGGGCAAGACAAGTTTAGTTTTATGGCACCTTTCAGCAGCAAGGCTATTCAAAGTGCGTTATATAAGACATATATAGCATCACAAGTTATAAAAGAAAGGGAAAAAAAACAAGGCAATATAAAAACGTATGAATATGATTTAAAGAGTCAAATAAAATGGGAGAAATATTCAAATTGAATGAAACCGATTAGACAGGAAAAATGACAGTGCAGTTAAAGTGCAGTGCGATATGGACTGTCCCAAATTGAATCTAATAAAATGCTGTTGCAAACAGAAAAGTTTTAAGCCTTAATTCAACGCTGCAATTTGGAGCAGAGTTTTCAGGGAGTTTTTCCTGCACAATAAACCACTTAATTGCAGAAAGACCTTTATTTATTTATTCTTTTAGCCTTTAATTTCATGAATGAATTCACCCATTAATTTCCTACCTTCTTCGTCATCTTATGAAGTGGTTGATCTCGTTCCCAGCAGCCCTTGAGTGGAAGGCAGAGATGCATCCTGGGTTTTACCCCCTATAAATAACCAGACTAATGTAACATTACAATTAAAACATTTACGCAGTTTGCAGTAACCAAGTTTACGTAACATTAACAAGAAGAGACTTACTGATATGCAGCAGTGTTGATTAAACTAAAGATGTTTGGCATTACTTCCTCTGGGGTTAATGCCTGATTATGGGGATGAACCCTCTAATCCTTTAGCCATATTTCCTCTCAGCTTGGCCGTCAGCACGTCGATCCTAAACGGAGGCTTAATGCTGCTGCTGGCTACGCTGGCACCAGTATCAGGAGATGAAGGCAGAGCGCTACAGGTGCAGCTCAACAGTTTAATAGAGATCACACTGATTAGCGATTAGCTCCTTAGTGGGTAAAAAGGAGGGATTCTAGGTTTACTTGACTGGATTATGCGAAGCAGGAGGGGAGTCGCCTCTTGTACTTTAAGCTGATGAAATTGAAAAATCTAGGTGTGACTTTCATTTCCACACTAATTATCAGACAAAAAGTTAATAGTTAGTTTTGTAATAATGATGCCTTGATCTGGTTCTAATTGTTACATTAGTCCAGCTTACTTAGAGATTGCAATCAATGCATTTGTGTGTGTGATGGTTCGGAGTAAAATGCACCCTAGGTAATTTCCACCATGACATCCAGCCAAACACCCCCTCAGGAGCATTTTTAGCGATGGTGAGCATTGGTCAAGATAGGGCGATCAGCCGAATGGCTTACTTATAGCGCGATGGTGCATAGTGTATATCTCATAATATCTCTCATTTCCCCACTAATAATGCATGGAATGTTACCAAACTTCTGCAGTAGTACACATAGGGTCTGTACTCACAATACGAGGCATTTTAAAGTTTGTAAGTACATCAGGAGTTTATTTAAAAGAACACTTGCCTCATAGCTTCTACTGCTAAAGTTACCGCTGTTGCGTAGACGACACTTCTGTGTTTACCCAGCTTCTTCTTCTTCTTCGTTTGTGTTTAATGGCAGTCGGCATTTACCCAGCTGTTCCGTGACGCGGGTTTCACTTGAGAGTATGAAAAAGTTTTGCTGATTTTTTATAAATGCTTCTATTATCATGTCAACACTTGTCAACACTTGTCGACCTGATAATAGGAGCATTTATAAAAAAAAATGACGCAAATCTTTTTCATACTCTCAAGTGAAATTAAACACCAACGAAGAAGAAGAACAAGCTGGGTAAACATGGAAGTGCTGTCTACAAAACAGCGGTAGCTTTAGCAGTAGAAGCTATCAGGCAAGTGTTCTTTTAAATAAACTCCTGGTGTACTTACAAACTTTCAAATGCCTCATTTTGTGTGTACAGACCCTATGTGTACTACTGCAGAAGTTTGGTAACATTCCATGCATTATTAGTGGGGTAATTTACGAGATATACACATCGAGCTAGTACTAAGCCATTTGGCTGATCGCCCTATCTTGACCAATGCTGACCATCGCTAAAAATGCTTCCGAGGGGGTGTTTGGCTGGATGTCATGGTGGAAATTACCTAGGGTGCATTTCACTCCGGACCATCACTTTAAAGGGATAGTTCAGAATTTTGGACATAAGACCTATTTTCCAAGTGAGCCGGTGTGTTTGAGACGTAAAGAGACGTTTTCAAGACATTTCATTTAGTTCTTCTAGTTGCCGAGTTCGCTTATGCTATGGCTACCGCAAGTCAATCGTTCCTAGCTAGCATGGCATTAAAAACAGTCTTGCCCACTCCACAGCGCACCCTAGGCAAATCCATTGTAACGGCAGACTATTGATGTACATATGTGTTGATAGAATGTTTGAAATAAAACCAACCTTGCATTTTTAAGGATTTATGTCCCAGTAGCAGTAGCAGCGTGTCATATTTCCTAGTAGGCTATGGCAGCGGCGGAGTGATATCACCTAGCACTTATAAGTTACCGGTTCTATAATAGTTTGTTTACCTGCTGTAATTTCTACAGACGCAGAGTAGCCTGCAGTGCTAGTTTCTTCAATCTCACAGAAATGGACACTTTTGGAGAATATACTGAAACTTTTGAAGACTCTGATGAGGAGTTTTTTTCCACCCAAACCCAACCGTACCTGTACGAGCCTGAATAAACAGAGGAAGAAATGCGCGGGAGGGATGCTCAAAGGGAAGAACAAACCGGAGACTGGTGGTGCCAGGAGGGAATCCCCCGCAACGCGCCCGAGGGTTTACGGGTCTAAGGACGGAGCAGAGGTCCAGGTTTGTGGTGCGTAATTGTGGGTTCGCGTGGACGTGGGCTGCCCGGTGTTTTGAGGTCCAAGGGCTTTTCACCCAGGTCTGGGGGCATAAGGGCAGAGAGTTCGGTGGTGTTTTTGTGTCTATTTACCGGAGGGATCTCCGCAACGCGTCCGAGGGTTTACGGTTCTCTGTACGGACCAGGTTTGCGGTGCGTAATTGTGGCTTCACATGGCCGTGGGCTGCCAGGTGTTTAAGTAAGCTCTGAGGGCTTTTCAGACAGCCTTGGGGTTATAAGTGCCGACAGTTTGGCCCGGTTCGATTGCCTATTTACGGGCAGTATTTCGGGCTGCACGTCTTAGAGTTTTGAGTCCGACGGAGTCCTGCTGAGAAACTAGTTCCTCAAAAAATGTATGATTCATGCGATGCAAGGTTAGTTTTGTTTCAAATATTATTCTATCAACGTACATATGTACATCGACAGTCTAGGGTTTTAATGGATTTGCCTCGGGTGCACTGTGGAGTGGGCAAGACTGTTTTTAATGCTTGTCTAGCTAAGAATCATTGACTTGCGCTAGCTATAACATAAGCGAACTCGGCAACTAGAAGAACTGAATGAAATTTCTTGAAAACGTCTCCAGACGTCTCGAACACACCGGCTCACTTGGAAAATAGGTCTTATGTCCAAAATTCTGAACTATCCCTTTAAGAAAAAGGCTAAGGCCAAAGTAAAATCCACAAGCCTCAATCCGTGAAAAAGTTCATATGACGTTAATGCAAGTTCCTACGTCTGAGTTGGACATATTAAGTACGATTTTAAGAACATTCAGTATATTTTTAAGCAAGGCACAGGGATCAACAGGCAAACTTTTACAAGAAGTTGACTGAATTTCATTAAAAACAAGTGGATTTTTCTGACCCTGTTGACAAACTTTATTTTAGGGCGGACACATTTGTACAGTGTGGGCGTTGTGTTTGGCAAGACTGTAGTTACAAAAATGTGAGCACATCACCATGACCTTTAAAGCAGCAGGTGAAGGAGCAATATTAGCATTTGATAGTGCCTGGAAATGGAGTCAGAGCAGAACATTCCTTTTTTGTAAAATTACTCAATTCGGCTCAGCAACCATTGCTTAATTAAAACATTTCATCTCCAAACTCATGCAATGGGGCCCAGAGTAGGCAGCTGAACAAACTCAGGGAGTCCATCTGAGTGCCGGAGGAGTTTGCTATCAGATCTTCGACTCGCGCTGCCCTAAAGTGCTTCTGTGCTGCGCTTGCCTGGAGGAAGTGGAAGGACCATCAGCATGCACTCTGGAGACATGGAATGCGGTGGGCTGCTGAAAAGCAGTGTATGCTGAAGAAGGGTTTTTACTGATCAGAGGATTAGGGCGGTGGCATGCACAGGCATAGAAGAGACAACAGCAGGGGTGTCGGAGAATGATTAGACTGCCACTAAGCCAATTGGGGAAATGGGACTGTGGCCAAAAAGACATGAAGAACGCAATCGTAAGGGAGCAAGGACTGAGGAAGAGTATTGAGAAACAATGAGCGAGATACACGAAACTAGAGGTGGAAAAAGATCTGGGGTGAGAGAGAGAGAGAGAGAGAGAGAGACAGCCATAGCAACTATGGATGGAGGACAACAAAAGAGGCAAATGTAAAACATTTTTTCTTCCGCTGTCCGACACACTTTCCTCTCATGCCAGTATGTCCTCTAGAAATACATCTGTAGAGAATGAAAAGACTGATTGTGGCCTGGTTTTCAAGGCGTTCCAGCTCGCACTTGCTCGCCTGTTGAGGTCACAAAGACTCGACATCCCATCTGTCATGTTGTCGGCAGAGGTCGACTGTCAGGACGGTACGTCTCAGAGCAGGCCGGAGGGGTTTGGGTGGCCAGCCATGGATTTGGGTGCAAAAGTGAGCGTCTTTTTTATTTTAAAGAAGAATGACATGTCTGGAGGAGGGAAGAAAGTTATGTCATTTCTATCAGACATTTCTAGACATTACTTTGTATGATACACATCCGGTAAAAAGGAGATGGGAAATGGAAATCTATCAGATAAACCACAGAACTTGAAAACTTGGGGAGAATTAAAATTGAAGGTAATAATTAGATTCTTTGGAGAAAATGGCAACCGTACCAGCATTTTTTGGACGAGCCTGAAATTGAGTACATTTTGGAAAGAGGTCTTTGAGGCACTTACAGTATTTCACAGACATGTCACAATAGATTCAAAGCAAAGGTGGCGTTATTGGACTAAACCCCAGTGGGATTTGAGGAAAGGGCTATAAATTACCTTCTACTCATTTTGCTACTCAACAGCCACAGTTAAATGCAGTACAGTTAAGTGGATTAAACCTGATCCCCCGCCATGTGTTATGAGGACTGAGAAGGTTTGGGAGACTTATCAGATGGAAAATTGAACGTACTCACTGAGACTCTACGGACATGCATTCATTAAAGATGAAGCCCTGCTGTCCCCATACTTAAGTCTCTGACCTTAACTCTCATACATCTCTGTCCTCTCAACGATGTTAATTTTGCATACTTTAATGCCACTACACAACCACACACATACACACACACAAAAGTATGACTGCAATAAGACATTCATATTCCAATACCTGTCGCTCTTTCTTACATATATTTAACTGGTTCTCTCATCATCTCACTCAGAATTATTTGCCCTCAAGTTTGGCAATTTAGAAAATCAGGTTCTTTTTCTTTTAGAGGTACAGATGATTCAAGCGCTTTAGCTAAATGACTACAATTTAACGGCATGTTGTAAAAGTTAAAAATGGATTGTTGTTTTAGCAAGCCTGAGGCATTGCTTCTTAAATGTTTTGTCGGAGTATAAAATACTTGGTTTCCTTCAATTGCAGCCTTCTGGCAACTCAATCAATTCATTGTAAAAACGAAGACATCTTGCATTCACAGCTGGGCTACATGCCATTCCAATAGCACGACAGACTGTGTGCAAAGTCCCACAAGAACCATTAACTGTCATTTGTGTCCAAGTGGAACAAATCTTAAAACTAATTAAGCTGCACTCCCGTGGCGAGAATGTGAAGACAAATTTTGCAATTGGGAGAGGGAAAAGGCGAATTGAGAATCAATGCCTGACGATTCCCAAAGTCCTGAATTCAAGATGCGGGGGTGTGTGTGTGTATACCGTGGGTGCAGAATCAATTGCAGCAAATTGAGTGCTGCATAAACAGGGATAGGGCGATTGACCAAAAACAGAGTAATTCAGACAGAGGGGAGCCACGGCCAACCTTATTGGCGGCACACTCCATTCTTTTGGAGTTCTTGCCAGGGAAACGGACAGACGGTGCCATTTGGAAAAGGTTAGCGTCTGCAAGGCAGTGACGCTAAAATGAAAAAGAAATTCCAGGCAAACGGCTAACTGGGAGACGCACATCAACGCGAGGTACGCGGTGGGGAATGCAGCGGCGTATACCATCAGACACATTCTCTGCTCTTTGCCGCTCACTGTCTGCCCGTCTCAAACGTATTAAGTACAAATAACAGCTTTGATGTATGATCATACACATACACACACACGCAGAATGAAGCTAATTACTAAAAGACATCTCTTGTCATGTCTCTATTAGGAGAGAAAACGGAGAATAAAAGAATGACCCATGTGTCTGGTAACACTCACACCTGTCACAGGGTCAGGAGTTAATTGTGATTGGAACATAACTGCATCCATTTCGCAGGCAGCATCTGGCGTACTGTCTTTCCGTCTACCATGACATTTAGATGACAGCAACACATAATTCAAACACGTTTATAAATGCAGTTTTTGAATTTACATTATCCTTATTCCAGAGAACAAAGTTAACAATGTTAGCTCATTGGGATCGGACAGGTTCATTAGCCCAATCTGATTCTCCATCAGCAAGGTGTGGTTCCTTTGTCTCTGCCTCATGTTTGTGAGTGTGCATGTTGGCGCTGATTGGAGGCAGACTGCCATTTCGCTGACAAAAACGTGCGGCGGAAAGGGTGAGCGAAGTATGGATAAAGCCAACACAATAAGATGCCTTAATGAGACTATTATCTGTGACCATCTGTGACCTGTGTGTCTGATAATGGAGAGGGAGCTCGGGTTTAGAGGTTTTAAGCACCACTCTGGCAGAAAGGCATTGGCATTGTCTCTCAGATGTTTATTTATGGTTATACCACCTAAACCGATAAACATAACAGGCATAGCTGACATGTCAACAGAAACAAAACATGTCGGATGAGGTCACAAATATGATATCTCTCTGAATAAATGTATAGACTAGTGCAAATCAGTTCAACAGTGAAATAAGCTCAGTCATTCTGTGTCATTAGTTCAAAGTTGGGGAGGATTGCAGAGGAACCAAGGTGACACCTGCGAGCAGTACTTTACTCAGACATCAATTATATGTATATATCTCACCATGTGTTCCTGGCAGGGCTGGCACGAGAAAAATGTGATTGCATTCTTTGCATGCAGCCGACCTTCCAAATTTGTCAAACCAATAAACACACACACACACACCCAACTCCTCAACCCTTGTCTGTGCATCATTGATCGGCCAGCATGTGAGATAAAGTCATTTATTCATAAAGTTTTCTTTGGTGGAAAATTACCATTTAAAAAATGGCAAAACAATTAGATTCAAAGCTAATGAAAGGGCTTGAACAACATAATGAAATAGTTGTTAGACATAATTTAATTGAAAAACTTCTCAGTCTGTAAATAACATTTTTTTTTCATTTGAGACAGAAAACCTGTTCAAATTATAGCGACATCAGAAATGACAACACAATACAAATACTATTACCTCAAATTCATCAATGGATGAATGTTCTGATTTGAAATCTTTTTGTAAATTATTCTATGCCCCAGGTTCATAGTAGGGAATTGTCGTTTTCCATGGATCTATTAGATCCTGGGGTAAAAAAAGAAGCAACTTAAAAGGGGCAACTCTGGTTGCAAAGAGAAGTCTGATTGCATGGAAGTCAATGAGAATATGGTCCTACTTGTCTTTTGATGTATTATCTCAGTTAACATTGTAAACATGAGTTTATGGTCTCAATCTCTAGTTCCAAGTCTTCTTCAATCCAGCATGATGTTCATTTAGTACATTATGGTCTATTTAGAGTCCACCAGACCAGAAAGCAAGGGATCCTTTAGGGGGCGGGGCTACCTTGTCATGAAGTTGTTACTGCGGCTTCACGACCAGATGCAACCAATGCCATTAGCTACTAACATGACTTCAACATTTACCTTGAATTACGGAAGCTTTGTTAACAGCTATGACTTTTTATTAAACTTATGAAATATCTTATTATTAAGATGCACTTGTTCTTTAGGGTTTAAACGTAGTCCAATCAGCAGTGGAGTATGAAAAGCTAGTTTTGGCCTGAAGATTTAGCCTAGTTCTTAAACAAATTAAAGACTGTCTGAGTACCAGGGATTGGCCTGCTTATCCGCAACTTCTTAATGGGAACATGTTTATTCGGGATAGAGAGAGAAATCAAGTAGAAATATTCCCATGCCACTTCAACATTGGCAATCACTGGTAAGATCACTGTATCACAAATCATGCAAAACCAAGAAAACCTGCACTAAAATCTTTTCAAAATAAAGCCTTGGGATTTTGTATTCCTGACAAGCAACTACACAATAATCAGTGACATCATTGCTTAAGTTGCCAGTTGAGGTGTTTTTGTGAGATATATTCATTAGAACTAAATCAATCGAGGTAGATTTATCTTGTACTTTAGAATTTGGCCTCATCGGTGCATTAATGAGTTTAACAAGGTGAAAGGAGTCATATAGTTCTTTAAAACAATCTGAGTTCCCTGAAAGCCAGTGCCAATTTAGGTCACAGATAATTTCAGTGTAATTGAATGTAAAATATCTTTGCAGCAGAGAGTGCTCTTTAGCAGCAAACTGAAATGATTCAAACTATTTAGCTTTGGTAATTGACAGTTACAGAGCTTATGAGCTTGCATTTACATACATGGCAACTGTACATTGTTTATCTTCCCGATCATTTCATTGCATTGTTTATTGATTTCTTAAGCCACGTTTTGGAGGCAGAGTGAGTAAACATTACACAGAGATAGGACACTCATAAATAGGTGGAACTTTGGCAGACAACATCAATAAAAGCACATATATCACATATATATTTTAGTTTTTAAGTAAAAAAAATGATTCTCCAGGACGTGATTGATTCACCTACTGTGTGAGAGAGTTGTCTGAAACGATAATATAGTAATTTAACAGCATTAGATTGTAAAGATAATGACGTCGTTGACTTGCCCTTGAGAGTGGTTAATTGGCTGTTGATGAAGTGGACTGATTGACTGATGATATCTCAAGAATTGGGAAGTTTGGAGAGAGTCAGAGAAATTGAGAGTTGTGTGGAGTGGAACAAGGTAGATACTCTCCCCTGTGCCCACAGAGTTCATTTAATCCAGGGTTGCACTGAAGAAGTGGCTAATGGCTCACCTAGCATGCTTCTTCTGATTTGATAGACAGCGGTTGGCGACATCATATATCATATTTAAATTCAAATATTGCCAAGAGTTTAGCAATATTTGAACTTTGACTGATGCACAGAAGAACGTGACTAAACACGCATTACAATTATCTCTCATGTGAAAAAACAACTGCAAAATAATGTTTCCATGTAGAGCACCATTTGTAAAAAATAATTGAAAGAAATTGGCTTTCTCAAATCTATTTGAGTCTTTTCATTTCAGAATGAAAGATGAGTGTTTGACATTGGCATACAGTGAAAATGTCGAACCAGTTATGCAACGGGAACACTGAAATTTAAAATGCCATTAAAGAAATCATAAAGGATAAAGGGACACTGTATTCAGTGGGGGAGCGGGGTGTTGCGTGTCTTCTGGGGGGGTCGGTCCCGTCAGTACCTCCATGTGCTCTGACGCAGCAGCGGCAGCACGACTCCTGCCATTGTGCCCGAACGGAGTGCTGATGACTACGACCTTCGGCTCAACCCAACGAGGACACGGAACGGGGAGGAGCGCGGGGGTGTTTGCCTGTTTTCATCTTTACTTTTGAAATGGGTGCATAGCGGATGGGTGCATAAAGGACAGAGGACATCCAAGTCATAAAACCAAAATAGTGATGAGAGGCAGGCGGGAGGGGGGTGAGGTGAAGTGGATGGCTTTGAAGAGGAGTTAAGTATGATGGAGGAAGGATCCCAGGGGAGGAGGAGAGAGGCGCAGAGAGCAGGGAAGGCAATTCTGAGGAACACGGAGAGATGGAAGAGGGGAATAAAAACAAAATGAGAGAAAAAGATGTTCTTTCCACACGTATGAATTAAGCTGTCTGTGTCGATGAGGTAATGTTCCATAAGTTATATCCATTATCCAACATGTAACACCGACGCCACACAAACACTGCTCTTTCCTGCTACCTTTAAAAGGAGAGAGTTGCACGGTTTTCACATGGGGATGGGGATTAAGGGAGCTCGGGGAGCCGTTTGAAGCAGGGAGAAACATCTCGAAAACGAATGTTCTCTCCACTTCTTTGCGAGAGAGGCAGCAAGATGAAGCGGCTGGTAACAAACCGAGACATGCCTTGACGAATGGAGATGAATCTGAAAACAAATCTGCTCACAAATATAGCCCTCCAAACAGCGGGAGAAACTGAGAGAGCGGGAGAAAAGGTGCTTATCAAATGTATGTGCCGTGTGCTTATCACAACGCGTGCCTCAACAGCTCAAAATATGCTCGGAAGATGATGAAGCGGCAGTGAGAGAGACAGGGAGAGGCAACAGTGAATGTCATCCTTATGAACAAGCTGGACTGAAATGAGGAGAGGATATGAGAGATGCTGATTTGAATGAGAGATGACAGGAACAGTGGGGAAGCTACAAGCGCAAATAGGGAGGATGGTTAATGAGCAGGTAAAAAAAGAAAAAAAGAAGCAACTTTCAAATGAGAGACGTGATGTGGGAGAAGGGAAAAACTCGAGGGTGGATGATTGCTCATCACATCCCTGTTTGATGCCTGCCATGGTCAAAGCATGTTAATAGCCTCATGACACTGATCGGCGGTGATGGATTACACTCGAGACATGACACCACCAAGTTTTTTTTCTTCCTTTTCATTTTTCCGACTGCAGTAAGTCCACTGTGTCGAATTGAAGGGCCTCAGTAAAGTCAGAGAATGTCATGTCATCTTTGAACTTGGACTTGACGGTAAGTAGTGGAGAGCGTTTCTGTGTGAGAGCAAGTGAAGTCGACGGAGAAAGGAAACACAAGGCTGAGAGAGAGGGAGAGAGAGAGAGGGAGGGAGGGAGAGCTCGGATCAAACATCCCCTCCCCGCCTGGGGATGTGCTGACTGGCAGAAAGCAACCACCATGGGAGGAAGGAGGTAGGAAGGGAGGGAGGGGGAATTGGGAGGGTCAAAGCAGGAGGGTAAAACTAAGTGAGGAGGTGGAAACAGAGAGAGTCAGCCTCTGTGGCAAAAACAAAAAAAGAAAAAAAAAAGTGCTAGCTTTAGAGTAAAGTAGTCAATCCCTGCTTAATCTCTATAAACAGAATGCGTAATCTACGCATTCCCATGCAGAATTTGTAGGCAATGGGACGACATTGTTCTGGTTTGTGTTCGTGGTAATGTAGTCTTAAAGGTTTTTTTTTTTTGGCTAGAGCCTTTTTTTGACTTTTTCAGACAGTGTGGAAACAGGGAGAGAGAGGAAGATGACATGCGGGAAATGCGAACCCGGGACCACCGTGTCGAGGACGTTAAGCCTCTGTACATGGGGCGGCTGTCCTAACGATCAGGTGGGAACAATGTAGTCTAGAAGAATCCTGTTCAGGCAGGCTTTGGTTGATGCAGGTCAACAGCCCGTGTGGAGAGTGACATGGTGAAATGCAACCTTGGACCCAAGCGACTATCGTCTGATGATTATTTAGCTTTTGATTAGGATCAAATTAAAACGTGTTTCTAAACAGAGTAAATTGTGGGACGCATGTTTGTTTATTAACTGCAGCTCCCCGTCTCATATCTCAAGTTGACCATAAAAGATGAGCATATCATTTGTGTTTATTAGCATCGCTGTCTTTCTCAGGTTGGAGCCGAGTTGTTGCTTACTTTCATGCAGACATCAGCAAGGTGTCATCAATCATCGCTGAAATAAAGACCTGCCTGCCATTTGAGTTCATAACCTGAGTTCATAACACAGTGTTAGCCCGGATATCAGCTTGCTGGAACCCCAGAAAATATAATGTGTTCACTGGTTGCAATACATCCAAGATGGCGACCGCCAAAATGCCGATCTCGATGTTTCAAAACCATAGTCCACAAACCAATGGGTGACATTACGATACCTATGTCCACTATCTACAGTCTGTGGGTTAAACCAGCTGACTCTTTACAGAGGAACCAGGCTTAACCGCATGATGTGATACTTTCCTCGGGGAGAGGAAACACTGTTCTCATAGTTAAGTAAGAACTACGTCAAAGTATTTTAAACAAAATGGAGGAAAAACGTTCTGTTGTTGCAGTAACTGAGCCACCGGGACTTGAATAACAAAGCATGGTAACACATCTGTGGACAGAGATCTTAAAACAACCTGAAAATGCTGGTGAGGGGGAATCGAATGCAAAATCACATTTCCAGTGTTTGCCAGCTTAGTGTGGACCTGGTCTAAGCTTGACAGTTATTCTCAATAGCGTCCCATGTAGCATAAAAGCGCCGTGTCATGGAGGCAGGACCCTATGTAGCAGGGGGGAGTAGGGGGAGGGAGAGGAAAGAAAAGCGGGGAGAGACAGTGAAAGGAAAGGCTATTATACATTTTTCATTAAGTTTCCAGGCACTAAGCCACATCAAAGCCTCTCAGAGATAGAGGAGAGGGGAGGGGGGGAGAGAGAGAGAGAGAGAGAGAGAGACAGGATGTTCTAATTAACTTCACAGTCACTTGCTCTCCCCCTTCTCTCTCTCTCTCTCTCTCTCTCTCTCTCTCTCTCTCTCTCTCTCTCTCTGTCTCACACAGTCGTTTACTGTGTATATAAGTGTGTCTCTACCCTGCCCACCGTCTGTATGCCTGTCTTGTAAATTCATCACGACACCCCCCATCTACAAAAAAAAGAAGAAGTTGGGAGTTGCAGCTCGTGTCAGGGCGATCAAGCGGCAAAAACCAAGGAGGAGGGAGTTAGACAGGGCGGGGGGTGGGAGGTTGGGGGGGTGCAGGATGTCACAGAGAGGGGGAAAGGAGCCCTGAGGTGTTGCTGCTGCCACGCCCAGGGAAGGAGGAAGAGAGGAAAAAGCAGAGACACTCCTTTCCCACCCTCTGCTGTCTCATGGTGCATTCAAGTCAACATGGAAATGGGAAACATGGGCTGCAACTTTTCCAGATTTCAAGACAAACTCTTCCTCTGGCCCCCGAACTTTGCAGCTCTAACAAGAAAATGCTCATATCAGTACAGAGACCAGAGTGTTTTGAATCCAGAGACTACAGAGCTACGGAGCAACTACAATGTTAGCAAAGCCCAGGGACTACAGGCGGAAACTAGCAAAATTGCTATAACCTGACTAAATACATTTTTTCTTGTTTTACGAGATTAATGTTTTTTGTGCATTGTCCCTGTTTTAAATAAATAAACTTCTATCCTATATCTTCCATCAAAACTCCATCCAGAAAACAAGCAGTTTAAAAGAGCACGACTTCAGACTTTACAAATCACCATCATTATGTTGTTGTTTTCATCTTGAGTGTAGTAAAACAGCCAACATGCTTGATACATTGCAAACAGCTTGGTGAAGTATTGGAATCTTAATACTTTTTTCTTTCTGGAAAACTAAATATGACCTCTGCTTACATCAGCTATACCAAGACTGCGAGCTAATCTTCTGAACGATCAAATCAAATTCCTCCCAATGTTACGTCCCGCCTGCCTGTCAAACACGTCGGCGTGTATTCTCCACGTTTCTGCTCCGTTTCCAACAACTTTTTTCCCACACTTCTAGAGAGCGAAGCTGACTTCCTTCTCGCCCCTCCTTTCCCACATGAAGTGAGTCAACAGGAAGTTGAGTGTACTCTTCACATTGAGCAAATTGCACACCAAATTTTCGCCTTATTAACGTCAGTGAGCTGTTAGTCTCCTGCCAGAGCGCTGACGGAAATGAAGCTTGTGAAAAGAGAGTGTATAGGAGTGCATCTGGCTGACTGAGAAAAAAGGAGAGAAAGAGGCCAGTAAAACAAAACTGAATGTGGGAATGAGAGAAAGAAGTGAGTCATTAATCTGAGTAGTGATGATTTCCCTGTGAGTGCATTTTGATCAGCCTTAACTATTTGTCAATAAAACAGAAAATTGACCACTAATCCACTGAGGTTTTATTGATAGAAACGGTTAATTCCCTCTAACTAAATCTAGTGATTGCTCATGTGATTTCCACAGAGCAAACAGAACGTCTTTGTTATTGTCCACAGGGCGCTCTGAGGACTTGTGTTTAGTACCTGCAGCGTGGATTTGATGACCGGGAGTGGGCCCAATTTAATAGGCGAATGAGTGTATTGATCAGATTGATTCAACGATTATGAACACATCCTCCCTATCCATACGTAGCATATATGCATCTGAATCTGATCTGGAAATAGTTGTGAAATCATAGACAGTTAGGTCGGAAAAAAGCAGCTGACACTAAAAAAAGTCCATATAAAATATGTACTATTTTAACATGAATACATTTTTGATTTTAGTAATATTTTAAGTAAACGTTGAATACATTTGATTTTTGGATTTGAAGAAACTTTTCTCACACTTGTTTTGAAATAAAAATAGTTTTAATAATGCTTGCTCATCGGTAATGATGATTGGAGTTAACTCAGTGAGCTCAGTTTTGTTTTAGTTTGAAAGATTTGTTCAGCTTTGGTTACCAGATATGATGGGAATAATTTACAGACTCATTTTTGAACTCTAAGGAAAGTTTGATAGGGTCATATTTATTTTTTTTCTGTGTCATTGATTATTTAGTTGATTTATTAATTTTATGAAGGTTCTGGTCATCTTCTGCCAGGACGTTATCTGTTTGTTTTATGGAGTTTTTGCTTACAGTGTAGGAAATGGAAGTTACAGCTAATTGCAGCTATTTTCTAGGGCGCTGCTGAGATGTGGACGCTGGGGCTCAGCTGGCTGTAGATCTGGGAGAACTCTGGTCTGGGAACCTTTTTAAAAAACAAGCTCTATTTTCATGTTTTTTTGAATGCAGTCTAGCACCTTATTCACACACAAACTAATAAACGTGTGCTTGTACATTTTGTACAGGTAGCCTCCCTACTCTCCAAATGAATTATGAATGGTGATGAAAAGAAACATGAAATTAAATTAGGGGCTACACTCAAAATGTTGTGGATCAAGCACTGACAAAATTAGTTCAACATACTTAAGGCGGGTCCACACCGCACCAACTGCCCGACTCGTGAAGTCGGGCTACTTAACATGGCAGACTCGAACAACGACTTGGGCGGTTCACACCTACGGAACTACAGCCGACGCCATACGTTCCACGCTTGCGCAAGATGTAATGTCTCCAAAACAACAGGCGGCGCTAATCTGTATTGTGCGCCAAAAAACACGAAAACCGGAAGTAGGCGATCCTCTCTAGACCACCTTCTTCGATTCCACTGGTTATCTGGTATGTTTACCATCGTCACTTCCGGGCTTCACTGATTCGCTAGTCAAGCTGCTAGCCTCCACCAATCAGAATGGTAAAAGAATCACCGACTCGCTTGGCGGATTACACATTTGAATCGGCTGAAATGAACGCCGACGTGGGCCGATTCGAGCGACCACACCAAGCAGACTCATGTCACGGAGGCCGACTCTCTCAAAGACGCCGATTTTCGGTCCGGTGTGGACTCGCCTTTAGGGTATCATGAGGTTACCTTGATATACTAACCTGAACAAAACACACAATCCAGGCTATAATTAAGAGTTTAAATCAGGCAGCAGCCGAAAGTAAAGTGCCTGCCCTTGACTCCTCTGGTTGCAAAAATAAGTCTGGTTGTATAGAAGTCTATAAGAAAATGGTCCTAATTCTCTCTTGATGTATTATCTCAGTAAACATTGTAAACATGAGTTTATGGTCTCAATCTCTAGTTTCAAGTCTTCTTCAATCCAGCAGGATGTTCATTTAGTAAATTATGTGTAAATTAGTCAAACAGACCCTAAAGCATACCCTGTATGACACTCTGACACAACCTCACTATCAATGTGATTATCTAACAAGATCACTTGAACACTTAGCTGTAAAGTTGACATTGACATAACTTTGTTGACACCAGATGGATCCAGAGCCAGTAAAGTTGATGTCAGTCAGATCTCCCAGTCACTCCTCCACAGTCACTTCCTTCACTTGTTGCAAAAAAAATCCAAGATGGCGTCAGGCAATATGCTGAACGAGAGGCTTGAATCTGTGGTCCACAAACCAATGGGTTCACTGCTTATACACGGTCTACGGTTTAAACTGACAAATGCAGGAAGTACAGCTGCAGATACATGTATGTAACTAAGTCGTTTTATAACTTCACTGTCCCATCTAGAGCAGGATATTGAATTAATCTTTTGCTCTGATGTAATCTTAAAATAGAAATGGAGAAATGAAGGACATTTTTAGCCTCGTTCTTTGAGCTGCGACCTGATGGTGTGTAATGGACTTTGATCATGAATCATGAATATAAAGACATCATTCAAGGCGGTAAGAAGGTCTATTTCATCACCCACAGCATCCAATACTTGTATTGGGCATTCGTATTATAGTCCTATCATTTTACACATTCAGACCTCAGTTGGAGGTGTTTTCCCAGCCAGTGATTGAAGTACTTGTCAGTAGACTTACTCATTTGGTCATGTATGCATTAGGCCTTTGTGGAGCAGGTACAGATTCAGTCGTTTGTTTTAGACTTGTTTGCAGTTTGCTTGGACTCAGAAGTAATTCATTTAAAGACAAGAACAAAACGTTAATCAAGCAAGCTACAAGGTCTTGAGTTTAAGTCGGAGAGTGAAGGGTGAATAAAATAACCACGAAGAAGATTGTAGCACCAAAATCATGTGTTTCAGGTCGAAGAAGACAGCTGGTAAGACCCAAATGCGACCAATAAAGCCGGTAATGAATTTTATTGAGAAGTTCAGCAAAGAAACCGTTGAGAACAGATTTATCAAATAACAGTTCAGTTCCAGAAAACAGAGCAGTCTATTTAGGCTTTAAGCCTGGCCCAGAATCCCCAGCTGTGTGAGCTCAACCGCAGAACTGCTGAGTTCACTGGCAAGTAACTGTTCAGGAGGCAGAAGACGTCTCTGGAAACCAGGTAAGTTTAAAGTCCAAGCAACTAACAGGCACTATGGAAGTGGAGGCCAGGTAGGAAATCCAAAAACCAAACAGGGCGACAGGAACAGGCAGCTGTGTGCAACAGGTGAGTAAATTGGCTTGATGACAGCGGAGCAGGAATACAGAACTGTGACAGCGGATGTGTATGACATTGTTACCATTAATAATAAGGTGATTGAACAAGTCTCAATGTTCTTGTAAATACCAGATTTGATCCCAGAAGACAATCTGTCTTACAAAGTGTGTTTCGTGGTTAAGTTATAAATTAAATTTCTATCAGCAATTGATTATAGTTCTATTTCATATATGCAGTCAGTCGAAGCAGCTGCCTGGTAACTAACTCATTTTGCTCCAATTTTGGCATTTAATATTGGAGCCTCCCAGCCTACTTGACCAAACACCACCAAAAGTGAGTCGACTGGCCGAGGAGCAGGGCTCAGATGGTCCCTTTGTCTTTTGTTTGTTTGTCGCTCTTGTTGTTTTTAAATGTGCTGTATGAGGGCGGCCGGTGGCGCAGTGGTTAGGGCAGCCGCCCCATGTAGGCTCAATGTCCTCGATGTGGCGATCCCGGGTCTTCTCCCTCTCTCCCTGTTTCCACACTGTCTGAATAAAATAATAAAGAAAGGCACTCTAGCCCCCCCCCAAAAAAGTGCTGTATGAATAAAGCTTAATTTGATTTGTCTATGCATTAAAATGTATTATGCACCAAACCATTAACAAACTGCACCGTGCTCTAAAACATGGAATAAAACTGTCTACTCATCTCATCTGCCCACTTACAGTCCAAGTTTTACCTACACAGCTGCTGACAAGCTGGTACAACTCTGGTTGTTTTGAAATGCACTATACATATAAAGTTTATAAAGACATATGTATTACAAAGTCATCTTCACCTCTTCATTGACTGTTTCCCCCGTAGTCTGGATCCATCGTGGATCCTGGATTGCAGAGTTACTGAGTGCTGAACTCCGATGAGACAAGAGGAGGTGGAATCTGCGTCAGTATCAGTGATGCTTGGTGTTCAAACCGTCACAGAGTTGATGCACAATGTTTCTCTGATGTTGAATTTTTCCATGTTTTCATATTATCTACCCAGATCATTGTTTTACTGCTGTTTGAATTCCTTCCTCATGCCAACTCAAACAATGTGCTACTGTATTTTATCTTGTGTAGCAAATGAGCTACAATTGCATTCCAGCATGCATACTTGTGTTGATTCAGGGTTTTGCACGCAATCATTGCAGTTTGTGTGATGATTGTAGAATGGAACATTGGTGGATTTTTCTTTATTAAACTCATATTACATGAGCTGACACCTGACCTAATCTGTCCGAGAGATACAGTTTGAGGGCCCTTGTTTCGTGGCACAGCGCAGGGCGGCGCAGGGTGGCGGAGCCGGCGCAATGCAAGTTTTGACCCGCGCAGCCTTGCACACGGTCAGTATGGCAGTTTGGTGGATCGCCTGCGCCAACATGGGTGTGGTGGCGCAGCAGGGGGAGGCGTCACAGATTCAGCTTGGCGTAGCGGAAGTTTCGTGGCAAAAAGCCTCGCAGAGACTGCGCTTAAAGCTCGCCAGCTCCGACCTGGTCTACTTTCAGCGCAAGGCGTAAGGCGTAAATAAAGTCCATTCATTCAAGGCGAATCACAGCTGGCGGAGTGGAAGTTTGGCTGACGGCGAGCAGTGCGTACACGTCACCGAGACCTCACAGGCAGGTGTAAATGTGCCTGGAACTGTGGAAACCTGCCTGTGAGGTCTCGGTGACGTGTGCGCACTGTGACGCCTCCCCCTGCTGCGCCGACACACCCATCTTGGCGCAGGCGATCCACCAAACTGCCAAACTGACGGTGCGCAAGGCTGCGCGGGTCAAAACTTGCACTGCGCCGGCTGCGCCACCCTGCGCTGGTCTACGAAACTAGGGCCCGTAGTCTCACCCACTCTAACCAAAGCAGCCTTCGATGATGCAACATGAGGATATCTGCGTCATCGGAGGCTCTTTTTCAGAATAGAAACACGGAGATCTCCGTCTCTGGGGAAATGAGGGAATGATGCTCGACCATTCAAACATACTAACGGGTTTCTAACCACACAATGCTGAATGCAAATGGACGAAGTATGATATTTAAAAATGTTTTTTTTTTGTTGGCCAGGGCCAATAGGAAATGAGATTCACGTCTACAACACCATTTGATTATTTGATCAAGACATTTGCTACACACAAAAACATTATATATGGCAATAAAAGAGGTGACTGAAGAGGAATCATGTTGGTATTCTGCAGGTATTTTTAGATCAATTTGAGGAGTATGGCTTCCTGTTCCTTATCATAAGTGTGTGTCACTTAGTGTGGGACGTGGACTTGACTCGGTCTTGCCCTGCCGGTCTCGGTGTTGGTCTTGAATCATTTACATTTCAGTCATTTAGCAGACACTTTTGTCCTAAGCGATTTGTGATAAGTACATTTGTCAAAAGAAAGAAACCACAACATATCATTGCCGATAAAGTAAGAGCTAAAAATTAGAAACAAGTGTTAGGTCCTCGTCTGAGTAAAGTGGTAGCTGTTCAGTAAACATACCTTCAGAACAACAGTGCTACTATCAAAGTGCTACAGGTATGAACATGGAAGTGCTATGCTAGTCATGCTATGCAGAGTCAAGGTGAAGTCTGAACAGGAGTCTTGAGCCTTTTGCAGAAGATGGCAAGTAGGAGTTGCAGTAGTCAAGACGAGAGAACACCAGTGCTTGGACCAAGAGTTGCGTTGCATCCTTTGTGAGTATATTTTAGAGGGCAAATCTGCAGGATCGAGCCACAGCAGTGATGTTGGGGGTGCAGGACTCAACCCCGTAAAGAGTTAGTCTTGTCTGGATCTTGATGACCCTGGTCCTGGTCACAACTTGGTCCCGTTTATGGCCGTTGACAACAACACTGTGGTATGGAAACATATAATGTCAGGCTGAGTGATGTAGCTCCTCTTGTCTTTTACTCTGAAGCTTAGTCTTTAAAGGAAATGTAATATTGTTTTTTTTTTTTGAGGAGGTTTTTCAGTCAGTGTTGTTAAAGCATGTTGTCAGTAACATATCTATGTATGTTTAAACACAATCACTGTACCGCTTTGTATTAATATCATCATAATATAGCATTATATTTGCAAATATGACAAATTAATTCTATGCTAGACCATTGCAAAGTTGACGTGTATATTTAAGAAGCTTTTTTGTCACAACCTCACACTCATTACACATCAGATTTGCATTTAGCGATGAAGAGAAACACAAACGCGACTTCACAAGTCAAAAGTGGACAACTGATTAGCACCGATAATGAAAGAACACAGGAGATGACAGCTTGAGGAGAAATGGTCTGTCTCCCCCACAGGATTCACACCCACAGCTCTGCAAACATTAATTGGTAATGCGACCTTGGGCCCAGTGAGAAAAACTGTTCTAGCTTGTTACCATGAGTCATAATTAGTTTTTTTGGCACCTTCGAATAAGACTTGGAAGATAATGAATCATTTAGGCTGTCTTGTCACGTAATCTTGATGATCCCTGTTGGCTTGCTAAATCTGTAACAGGTTCATAAACAACGCCAGGATTCAGGGCGCGCCTAATGAAATTTGGTCCACTTTTCAATTTGATAAGTGAATTTTTGTTTCGCTTCGCCAAATGTCAGGACCTCAGTCATATGCTGCTGGTTAGAGCAGTTGGACGCTGTCTGGAAGTAAATAACCTTTAACCAAGGCAGAGGACGAAATGAGTTCATGTTGGGATCAATGCAGAAGTTTTTAAGACCATAATAAAAAAAAGTTTTTGTGAAATATGATACTTATGTCAACACATCTGAAAGCAGCAAGATATTACTGTTGTTAGGGAGTTATTAGCACATTACAGCACATAAGCATACAACTTTTAAATATAAATAAGAAAAACAAAGACGATTGCCCATTTGGGGGTCCTTTCCACAACATCAGTGATGCGAGTTTGGGATAGTTGTAGAACAAACCTCAGTCTTGCACGGTAGATTCTTTGACACCTTGCCAATTATAGATTGTTGTTTGGACTGCAAACAAGGAACATCACATCTATGTGGTCCTTTAGGCAAACCAAAGATCTGAGTCATCCTAACAACATGCAAAATCGTGATCTTAAGCGGAAGGTCGAGCTCATTCACAAAACATTATAAAAGGTGCAAAATCCTTTTTTTTGGTCGGGTATTTACTGTAGATGGGCATGAAACATGGGATCATGAGACTACAGTTCTCAAACTGTCACATTGCACCTCTAATAAAGCACAATGGAGTCTTTGACTAGTCTGGAGCAGAGCTGAAGCAAGCTGTGCTGTCAATATGCTTCGCAGATGAGGCCATTAGCTGGTTGCTACTGTCAGCACCAGCCTGATAAATATGGAGCTGCCTTTGGCCTTCAAAGCCGCACACGGACTTGTACTTTTTTATCTGACAGATTTGACTCCTCCCTGGGAAAAGCCGCGTGGATGCTGTTCTCAACATGTCTGTAATCTGCTTGTCCCTGGTGTATCAAAAACAGCCTGCCCCTGGTGTGGATCTCTCACACAGTGCATCAGTGAGAAACACTTGGCCTATCAGGCAGCAGGAAAGGGGCTAATGAATAGATTGTGTGACTTGCCTCTAGATAGACTGAGAGATAGACAGCAGCACTGAGGCCAGAGCCAGACACAAAAAGTGTTACTGAGGCACAGCTGCAGAATCACGACATGTTCTTGTAAAATGGTCGGCTATGCAGAACAGGACCAGTTACCAGGACAACAAAATGGCAGCATTGAAGTTAATATGATGTAAAGCATATTGATCATACAGCAGCAGTGCATAACACACCATGGTATAGGATAGTAAACCTATTATATAGTATGGAGCAGGTACACAGTACAGTACTACAGAGAACATCAAGTACAGTATAGCAGAGCATAGCACACCACACTGCAATATAACATCATATAGTGTATAAGAGTATATTATACAGCACAGTGTGACATTGGATAGCCAATGTTTAGTTTAGCACATTATAAGCATAGAATATTTTAGTACACAGGAGAATTAAGTGTAGCATAGTATATAGGAGATAAAGCACCAAATACTATATTTTATGGGTTAGTAAAGCATCATAAAATAAGATCAGATAATCCTTTATCAGAAAATCACTGTATAGTATAGTATAATGCACAGTGCAGCATAGTATGAACGAATAATGTAGCATATAGAAAACTAAAGTATAGTATAGCATAGTCTAGTACAGCACTGTAGTATAGCATAGCACAGTTTAGTATAGTATAGCATAGTATAGTCTAGTACAACACAGTACAGTTTAGTATAAAATAGCACAGTGTAGTATTGTACAGCACAGTATAATTTAGTATAGTATAGCACAGTATAGTTTAGTATCACACAGTTTAGTATACTATAGCATAGTATATCACAGTATAGGCTAGTACAGCACAATAGTTTATTATAGTATTGCACCATATAGTGTGGTATTGCACAGTATAGTTTAGCATAGTATAGTATAGTACAGCACAGTATAGCTTACTATAGCACATTATAGCATACCCACCACTTTTATAACTTTTAACAATCTTTATTTTAATCGTTTTTACACATTCCTGTACAGCTCTTACGGCTTTATTTATCAATCATCCCCTTTATGTCTCTGTTTGTTTATATTGTATATATTATAGTCACTGTTTGTCGATTGTTTATTGTCTTCAATGTATGCACCTTATTCACCGAGACAAATTCCTCATTGGTGTAAAATCCTTCTTGGTAATAAATCGTTTTCTGATTGTGATTCTGACAGTATAGTAAAGCACAGACTTGTTTAGCATAGTATAGCGCAGTATAGTATAACACTGTATAGTATAGGACAGAATAGTTTAGTATAGTATAGCACAGTATAGTATCACAGAATAGTTTAGTATAGGACAGTCAGTGTTATAAGTAATTCCTTTTTTCGTGTAACGTGTAGCGTAACACATTCGTTTTGTGCGTCAAGCAATCAGTAACTTCGTAATTTTTTTAATAAAGTTATCCGTTATTTTCAGAATTTCTCCGGATACAGAAAGGAAAATCCTGACTGCAGCCTGCTTTTTGTCAGACAGTAGTGTTCCACCTGCGGATGTGTCAGCGGAGGCACAGCGCTGTGATGCGTCTGTGCCCTGCTGCTGACCTACCTTACCTGTGTCAGCGCTTCAATACCCCACCACCCTCCAGCGCACCCGTGGAGTCTCGTTCTTACTCCCAGGAGAAATCGACTGTCAGACAGACATTTCGAAAATCTTTGTTTAATCATTACTATGAAGAGTAAATGTAAGTGGACGATGGTAAAGTGAATTTAGGCCTGTGACACTTGAATAATATTTTAGTTCGGCTATTAGGCTATTTGTCATTTGCCTGTGTGCCAGTGAAGCGATTTTATTCGGCCTGTTATCATTTTTGTTCGACATAGATCCAGCTGTTAACATTTCTGTTAGATCGTTGACTGGTCGTTAATTTCTAAACGGATCTGAATCTGCTACCTGTTTACCTCAGATTATATTTACAAGTAAGCACACTTTATGCACTTTCATAACTGCATTTGGGTTAAAAAAAAAAAAAGGAGTTACCTAATCTTGTTTGGTGCTCATATATAGGCTACCTGGGCTGGGTAGGTGTGAATTTTGATTCATATGTTGTGTGATCAAAAGAAAAATATTAATTAATAAAGCGTTATGTGGCATATTGCTAACTGTCTTTATTGTTATCCTGCAGAGTTAATTTGTTTGGATGACTGACGTTATTCATCATTGTCACAACTTCTCGGTGCATTTAAACGAGGCTGTGTGTGTGTGTCAGTTAAGTTGCAGCATGTGCGAGGTGCTGCAAAGGGCTTTTAATTTTTAGTAACGCATGAGTAACACGTTACTTTTATTCACAGGTAACGCTGTAACGTAACTGATTACTTTTAATTGTTGGTAACGTTGTAACCTAATTAACTACTTTCCAAAGTAACTATACCCAACACTGAGGACAGTATAGTATAGCACAGAATAGTTTACTATAGAATAGCACAATATATTATAGGACGGAATAGCACAGTATAGTATAGGACAGCATATTTTAGTATAGCATAGGACAGTATGGTATTGCACATAATAGATTAGTATAGTATAGCACAGATTAGTATAGCACAGAATAGATTAGTATGGTATAGGACAGAATATTTTAGTATAGCATAGGACAGGAAAGTATAGCACAGAATAGTTTAGTATGGTATAGCAAAGAATAGTTTAGTATAGAATAGCACAATATAGTATAGCACAGAATAGTTTAGTATAGTATAGCACAGATTAGTATAGCACAGAATAGTTTAGTATAGTATAGCACGGAATAGTTTAGTATAGTATAGCACAGATTAGTATAGCACAGAATAGTTTAGTATAGTATAGCACAGATTAGTATAGCACTGAATAGTTTAGTATAGTATAGCACAGTATAGTATAGCACGGAATAGTTTAGTATAGTATAGCACAGTATAATATAGCACTGAATAGTTTAGTATAGTATAGCACAGAATAGTTTAGTATAGTATAGCACAGTATAGTATAGCACAGAATAGTTTAGTATAGTATAGCACAGATTAGTATAGCACAGAATAGATTAGTATGGTATAGGACAGAATATTTTAGTATAGCATAGGACAGAATAGTATAGCACAGAATAGTTTAGTATAGTATAGCACAGATTAGTATAGCACAGAATAGTTTAGTATAGTATAGCACTGTAGCACAGAATAGTTTAGTATAGTATAGCACAGATTAGTATAGCACTGAATAGTTTAGTATAGTATAGCACAGTATAGTATAGCACGGAATAGTTTAGTATAGTATAGCACAGTATAATATAGCACAGAATAGTTAGTATAGTATAGCACAGATTACTATAGCACAGAATAGTTTAGTATGGTATAGCACAGAATAGTTTAGTATAATATAGTACAGTATAGTATAAAGCATAGTGTAGCATAGTTTAGAATACTATAGTTTCAATGAAATTAGTTCAGAATAGTATAGGGTACAGGACAGCAAATAACAGTATATCATAATATAGTATAGAACATAGAATATTATAGTATACAGGAGAGTAAAGTACAAAACAGTATAGTTAACAGGATTGTAAATTACATTATATCATAGTATAGTATACCGGAGAGTAAAGTACAAAATTGTATAGTTTACAGGATAGTAAATCACTGTATATCATAGTTTAGTAAACAGAATAGTAAAGCCCACAGTGTATAGTATTGTACAGTATAGCATGGTATTAAGTGATTGTACTGTATAGGCTTTTTTCAGCAGCATTGTGAAAGGGCTATGGTTTGGTCTATCGACCATGAACAATGTAAGACAAAAGTCAGTGGTCAGATAAGGCCTCAACTCTTGAGCTTTGAAGTCATGGAGAAATCGGTTTCCTCTGCAGCTCTCTGCTTTCTCTCAAAGCTCCCTGCTGCCACTCATCTCATATCTCTACTGGAGACAGAAACACATTTCTGCACCTCATACACAGTAGTACACACTGTGCATGCATATAGAAGGAGAAGCTTCTCTCTAAAGGATGCCTAATTGGTTTTTATTGACTTTAGCGCCAGCAACAGATACTGCGATAGTGTAATGACAAAAGATTAGCTCCTCATGCGATGCTTGCTTATAACAGTTGAGGTGGAGAGCAGCTCCGCAGAAAGCCATCACACCAGATAAGCACTGTAAGCAATGTGATTATGTGGATAGTGGTGTAATCCGAGCCATATTAATATGTTTAATTGTAACCATTTGCAACAGCCCTGGAGCTCCTATCCATGATTGCTTGGCAATCGTGCAAAATGTTATTTCACAAAGTGCTAAGCTAAATTCTCTGCAGGCAGGCAGCAATTATAATGCTCTTATACGTATATTGGCATGCTAATAAAACATACTTTGTGACGGAATTTCAAATTCAATCAGGTTGAGGCAGAGGGGTGCTTAAATGCATGCTGGAATATGAAATGCTGTCTCTGTCTCCTCGCCGTCAGACTGTTCTGTCTGTAAATTATTTCAGAAAAACCCTCATCATCTTGCTTCATCTTCCCTTTCTCTTCTTTGTTGGGCTTTGTTACCGCCTCTTGTTTTCCCTGTGTTCTCATTCTCTCAATTTCTCATCTTCTCCATTTAATATTTACAACCATGTCACTCTCTTGTTCCTCAGCCTCCCCACGCACTTTCATACCCCATCCCTCCCCCATCCATGCCTGCTCTCTGTCATCAGATACGGGAGATCAGCAAAGAAAAGCCCGTCTTGACTTCAAACGCCTCCCTGTCTATTTGTCTCCACCCCGTCTCAACTGCAAGGGAGACTTAGCCCTCCACCCCTCCTCACCACTGTTTGTGTCTAGTTCTTACTCCCTCCTACTATCGATCTCCCTCTTCCTTCCTTTCTTCCTACATCCCCTCTGGTTTGCAAGTCTTTTACTCCTTTTCTTTCTCGCTTGCTCATGCAGCGAGTATTTGAATGTTATATTGCCCATCGCTGTGGAGCTTGCATATATTTTTGTGTGTGTGTGTGTGTAAGAGAAACTGTTTGTATCCCAATAATTTATTACTCAAGCAAAATTCTGTAGAAAGTGATATCACGGTGACATGCCGTGAATGAAAATGCAGGCAAAGATTTAAGAAGCACCCATGAGCATCATTAAAAAGATTGTTTTGTTCTCTCTTGTCTTTGTGCTACAGAGGCATCAGACTGGCAGGCTTTGTATATGTTTGCATCTTTTAGGGTCTCTGATCAAGAAAAAAGAAGACATGCAATGATGCAACCAGAGGAAAGCATTCACAGGGTCAGGACAACTGCTGCCCTGCCAACTATCCCGGGCATCTCCAACTGCAGCAGCTGGGAGTTTGTGTTGTTTGAAACTGGGTGTATCCATGCCAACTGCAGAGGGTCTGTGTTACAGTATGCATGCGCGCAATATGTTCTTGACCAACACATGGAGTTGTTTTGTTGTATGATCACAGAGTGCAAAGTCAAAATGCGTTGAGGCAAAATAACTTTAAAAACCTTTAAAATAAACTACCACAGATGGACTAAATCTCCTCCATCACATGTTATTCCAGGCATTTCGCCATTCAATACTTGCTTTTGTAATCCTCAACTGGGCAGCGTTGCATTTATGTTCCCATGCATTATTGCTTTTATTAACTATTGTTTTTTTTTGTGTACAGAAAAGCTTGTGCGCAGTGTATGTGTAAAAAAAAGTGCGTTCTTGCACATGTCTGGTTCTGAATGTCAGTGCGCATATTAAGAAATGTGTTTATGAAAGCGCTTCACCTCAAAGTATTTATTTGTTTCCCCAGATGTTTAGAATATGAGAGGAAGAAGGAGTACAATATCTTTTTTTTTGAATATTTTCTTTTCTGACAAATTAGTTTGGGCATTTTCCAACCTGAGCTGGACTTGCAAAGAAAGAAGGGAAGAGAGAATGATGGAGGAAAAGCTGAATTGTGCTTCTGTAAAGACACAGCTACTCTCTGAATAAGCAGAAAATAAGTGGACCTGTCACACATCCAAAATCTTCCTCATTTGTATTTCCTTTGTGTGAAACACTTTGTGGCAATTTTTTATTCTTTACTGAACTAAAAGCAACAAACCAAAGTGAAAAAGAAGTCCACCATTCAAAAGTGTATTTAATTAAAAATACAGATGTATTATCCTGACAGCAACCTCCGGTTCTGCAAAGTGAAACCAATGCTGAAGTGCTTTAAACTTGCATTATCTCTACTGGCCATGAGGGGGCAACCCTTCTGGTTGCAAAAAGAAGTCTGATCGCGTGGAAGTTTATGAGAGAATTAGCCTACTTCTCTCTTGATTTATTATCTCAGTAAACATGAGTTAATGATATCAGTCACTAGTTTCAAGTTCCCTCAACCTTATGTCCCCTCAGCCCCATTTCCCCTCATCCCTTAGTTCCCTCAGTGCCATGTTACCCTCAACACCATGTTCCCCTCAGCCCCATGTTCCCCTCAACCCTTTGTCCCCTCAACCCCATGTTCCCCTCATCCCTATGTCCCCCTATCCCTATGTCCCCTCATCCCCATGTTACCCTCAACCCTATGTTCCCTCATCCCCATGTTACCCTCAACCCTATGTCTCCTCATCCCTATGTTCCCTCAGCCCCATGTTCCCCTCATCCCTATGTTCCCTCAGCCCCATGTTACCCTCAACCTATGTCCCCTCATCCCCATGTTCCCCTCAGGCCCCATGCTCCCCTCAGCCCTATCTTCCCTCAGCCCCATAAATGTCATTTTTATGACATTTCCCTTTCCATCAAAAAATGGCCCTCAGTCCTGCATTCCATCAGCACAGTCCTTCTTTAATGCCCATCGTTGCCCAAAAGTTTCACTCATGCTCGGGAAACTGTCTTTCTTACACATGCTCACAGACCTGCCATGGAGCAAAAATGTTCTAGTAGCACAATACCTTAACGTGGCTGAGTTCACGGTTTCACAGCCCTTGGAATTTGCGCACTGTCAGCCCTGCCCCCAAACTGAATAACTATCTGGGAATGTAGGGACTAGATGTTTAGGTGCATTTTTTACCTGGAACTCATGGCTACTGTCAAAATCATAATTGCACAATGTGCAGAATGCGTGATGAGGCAGTTTTGAGAGGCGAAGGCACGGCCATTGCTCCTGATATTTCTGAAGGATTTTCTAGCAGGCATGGACCTTTTCTTTTTTGGAGCTCTACTGCTCTCTCTCATCTTCATCAGACATTAGGTCTTTACTGCAGAGGGTAGAAAGGGATACTTTTTACACACACACACACACACACACACACACACACACACACACACACATCTTCGGAGGTAACGTTATGACTATGGCAAATGAGCTTGCTTTTGTCATCATGCTGTGATCTGCTCCTCTCATTATGCAATAATAATTATTAATAAGTTGCATTACTATGAAAAATCATGTTTACTCATGAGCCACACATAATTTAACTTAATGTCAGTTAGCACTTCTTTGCCATAGTAATTGCCTGGTAAACAAACAAAAAAGGTATCTTAAAATTACATAACGTTCAGGTAATATTATTTATGTATTTCAGAAGGTTCTTAAATGTGAACCAGCCAGCCAGAGTAATTGTATGTGATATTAGAACTGTGAGTTGACCCGGTTAGGCTGTGTCATGCTTTTAGACATGAGTACTGTGCACAATTCAAATTACAGGCGTCACAAGCTTTTTGCATAGTTTTGAGTCACAAATCGTATCAGTGTACATATCTCAAAAAAACATGTGAGCGGTTTGTGTAAACTAGGTGGCTGAGTTGTCAACGAGAAAATCATATCAATGAGGAAAAAGACACTATAGCTCTGCAGAGCAGAAAGCAGTGCAGTGAGTTCTCTTGTCACATTACTCAAAATTACTGTTAATAATGCTGCATGCGACTGGCTCCTTAATGATGACATGGTGTGATTTTGATACCTATGTGGGTATTTTATTGAGTCTATAGCATGTCATACAGAAGATTTCAGATTTTTGAATCTTGCTATTTCGGCAGCTATTCTACCGTTTTTAGTCTCTATGGAAACAAACGACACAGTCGGCTAAGACAAGAAAAACAAAAAGCACACTGGCAATGATCTGGAGAGTGAGAGTCCCATAGTTGCAAAGAAGGGACAGAATGGGGAAAACAGAAACAGGGAACGGAATTTTGCAAGCATGCATCATGCAATTTACTTCACCCCATGACCCTTTTCTTCAAGGCCATGTGAGCTCCCACAGTGGTGATTGCAGGTTTTTTAATAGGCAGGGTGATAAGGAGCTGCTTATTTATGCTTTTGATGAGCCCTATTATGCTCATAGGGATCTACTATTCTGCTATTTGGGTATAGGAGGGTAAATAACTGCTGAATCGGCAGGCATGTCTATCAGCCAATTACCACTGGCTCTTGCATGTTTGTACCTACAGTCGCCTACGTGGTGTTGTGGTATGTGCGCATGCAGGGGAGAGTATAGAACTAATACAGAATGCATGTACATGGAAGGGTCTTCCAAACAAGGACTATCTAAAATTTTGCTTTCAATTCTTTTATATTCTGTTGGCATTTTTAATCATCACAAACCACAAAATGGCTTTTTTGCCACAATCCCACCCCCAACACGCCACTGCTTACACAGTATTAGTTAGTGCACTGTGGGTGTTAAAGTCAGTCTGACAACACGGGAACTCCATCAATCTCTAATGCATAGCCAATGAGGGTCTGTGTAACAACAGGCCTTTGTATGCCACTGAAACAGATTGATCTCTTTGTATGCTGTGCACATGTTTGCCCCCACCCCGCCACCCCACCCATCCCTACGGTTCTCATTGTCTTCTATTTGTTTAACATGATGGAATATGCTAATCAGTCAGGCCCAAGCACTCCAGTGCTAACGCACTAACTGAACCCACGGAACAAAACTGTAATCCTTTTAATTGAGTGTTCCCCTGGCAACAGAAATAGTGATGCAAGTGAATTAAATCAACCTATATATTAAACATATTTGTGGTGCTTCTCATTCCAGGGCCATGAACATGTGCATTGTTTTTCAAACTAAGGCTGGGAATAACACGCTACAACTAGGGCACATTTCATGTTGTTGCTCGCAGAGCAGCAATTTTACTTGAAATTGCCATGTTTTCCTTCATTTCACAGAAACTAATGTGGCAAAGGAGGCCCCGCAGCTCCTGGGACCCGTAGGGTTCCACACGTGGCTCTTTAGATACAGGTTTATTCAAACGTAAGGTGAACACTCACATGCACGCTGATTTTGTGCCGAGACATTCAATTGGAAAATAAGCGCACATATTAAACTCACATACACATGCAAACATAAACATTGCCCCCCCCACACACACACACACACTCGCAACATGATGTCTCAGGCTTTCATGTCCTTTGCCCAAACTTTTGATTGGTCCCAACAAGCAAGCAAGCAAAGGGCACTTGTTTACTTCCAGGCAGAAAGTAAATATTTTACATGGAGTTCCTTCATGTTGGAAATCTGAGCAATGGATGCGAGATATATCGTCAGTCAAAGTAGTAAACAGCCTGCAAGTTTGCAACAAGAAGGGACTCTGACAGACCCGACAGAGGCCATTCGTGCAGCTTGTCATACAGACATATATGCACATGATCAAAGTGTGCATATTTTTAAAAGCAAGTGAGATATATCTCCACTCTGGGGAAATGCAGACTGAAATAGGAGGTTTGGATAAGTTATGCAGGTTAAACTTTCATAAATCATAAAGAAAAATCAAACCAGGATAAAAGCAGTCGCTGCTGTAAACACTCAGTGTTGTGGCTTGGCTTCTTTCTTCATCCAGACCTCAATGTAATCCTGATTTAACCTGAAATCCAAACACAGGCATGAGCTAAAAGTTTCTCCTCTTTAGAAGCGAGGACTTTTTTTTCCATAACTGTCGGCCTCTGTCACAAATACATGTATTAAACACACAAAAGAGCGGAGGTGGAGTGGAAGGCTACACCCCACGGGTGTCTGGAGAAACCCAAACCAGCCATGCAGCCCTGCCACGTTGTGGCCTTTTAATTTGAGGCCTCACGTCTGCTCGAGCACCAGTAGAGGAAACTTGTGTCATTCTCTTCCAAGTGACACGACGCAAAGCGTCCCCGCCTTTTATTCCACCGCTGGGACAGAGCTTGCCAGGGATTTTTTATTTGACACCGAAATAAGATCCGGCCTGCCGAACAATCCGCAAAGCCCGTCCTTGGAGAGATAGGGGAAAGACAGAGAATTAGAGGGAAAACGAGAGGGGAAAGGGACGGAAAATGAGTGAGCGAGGAGAAGAGGATAGAAAGAAATACAGAGGAAAAAAAGTAGAGGGATGGCATGCTGGACGCGGGCCTGATGTTCTAGAGAGCTGCAGTTTGACACTTAGACCAGCATGGATAGTTGGGTAAAAATGGGTTCAGATTCTCCTAAGGCAAGCAGAAATGTACAGGAAAAGTACGCACGCGTATGTGTGTGTGTGTGTGTGTGTGCGTGGCGAAAGAAAATGGATGAAATAGATACACGTGTAAAGCCACTGCAACTTCCTCTCCTGACGCACGTTTTTAAGGACATTCGGAGTGGAAATACTTCTGACGGTGAACAGAATGAAGGTGGTCATATATATCTGTATGTGTGTGAGTGTGCCTCCATCTTAATGAGCGTTCGAAGCAGTCCTGTGATGTGGAACACTCAGCCGCTCAGAATCCCCCCCCCCCCCCCCCAAAAAAAAAAAAAAAAACGTGACAGGGATATTACAACATTGGTGGCTCTAACGATAGCACAGTATAATAATCTCACATTTGATTCATAATATGTCCAAGAAAAATAGAATTCCCCCCGCATGCCAAAACTGAACATATTATGCACAGGCAGCAGGTTATAGCTCGCTGACTATTAAGGTATTATGAGGGCTTAATTCAGCATGAGCAGGTTTTTGCATCATAAATAATAGAAATTGGTATAAATTAGCAGGCATAGTCCCAGTGGGAGATGCAGTTCTGCTGGAGAAAAAAACAGCTGTGAAAAATGATGCCCTAAGTTCAAAGCAACTTCAATCAGGATACATTTCTCTGCTTGATGAATAATTGAGCAACAGCCTGAACAGCCTTGATTCGAGCCCCTTTTTTGTGACGGCTTTTGCATGAATAAAACACTGTTTGGCCCGCAGAGCTGTCTGTGTTGCAGGGATACGGCACTGTGTAGTGACATGGAAATTGCTTGCGGTATTTTTCTCTCCGGCTACTTCTTTTGGTTCGCTGTTCTCTGCTCCTGCATATCTAATTCAGCTCGTCTTGCTCACTCTGTCCTAAACTTCACTCATTGCGATTTCTCTCTCATTACCTCCTTATTATATTCTCTCCTTTTTCAGCCACCATTGCCTCCGTTGCAGAAGTTGAATAGATCAATTGTCTCCTGGGGAACAACAACAACAACAAAAAAAAAAAACATGAGAGGTACAAACTTACATACCAATCAATTTCACACTCTTTTTTTCTCCCCGGGACACCACATCTGTAGGTGAGAAAGCAAACACGTTTAAATTGTTGATGAGTTGGAAATTGGAAACCACTTTCTAAAATTTCAACGCAAGTAACGAAGGTCTTGCCCCAATTCACTCTGCCAAGAGGAACTCAAATATTAAAAGCCCTATAGGGTGCATAATTCTTGAACATAGCATCTTTATAATAAGTTTTCTCTTTTGGAAAACATTTGTGCAGTCTAAATGTAAGCAAACTCCTCTCTAGTGGCATGGTTACCTTGTGATTGGCAGGAAGCTACCATAAACAGATACAATGGTGCTAAAATAACATTTATTATAACATAATACATAATGACAGCGATTTGTAAAAGGTCTGATGTCATGGTTTGTTTGGTCTGTCTGCAAGACGACAAGCAACAACTACTTTAAGGTTGATCAGTGCTAGGCTATGCTACACTGCAGTGTCATTTGTACCATAGACAGTCTGGTTTCTCCACATAGTCTCTGGACTAATATGAGCTACTATACATAGTCTCTGGACTAATATGAGCTACTATACATAGTCTCTGGACTAATATGAGCTACTATACATAGTCTCTGGACTAATATGAGCTACTATACATAGTCTCTGGACTAATGTGAGCTACTATACATAGTCTCTGGACTAATGTGAGCTACTTAACATAGTCTCTGGACTAATATGAGCTACTACACATAGTCTCTGGACTAATATGAGCTACTATACATAGTCTCTGGACTAATATGAGCTACTATACATAGTCTCTGGACTAATATGAGCTACTATACATAGTCTCTGGACTAATATGAGCTACTACATATAGTCTCTGGACTAATATGAGCTACTATACATAGTCTCTGGACTAATATGAGCTACTATACATAGTCTCTGGACTAATATGAGCTACATAGTCTCTGGACTAATATGAGCTACTACATATAGTCTCTGGACTAATATGAGCTACTACATATAGTCTCTGGACTAATATGAGCTACTATACTAGTCTCTGGACTAATATGAGCTACTACATATAGTCTCTGGACTAATATGAGCTACTATACATAGTCTCTGGACTAATATGAGCTACTATACATAGTCTCTGGACTAATATGAGCTACATAGTCTCTGGACTAATATGAGCTACTACATATAGTCTCTGGACTAATATGAGCTACTACATATAGTCTCTGGACTAATATGAGCTACTATACATAGTCTCTGGACTAATATGAGCTACTATACATAGTCTCTGGACTAATATGAGCTACTATACATAGTCTCTGGACTAATATGAGCTACTACATATAGTCTCTGGACTAATATGAGCTACTACATATAGTCTCTGGACTAATATGAGCTACTATACATAGTCTCTGGACTAATATGAGCTACTATACATAGTCTCTGGACTAATATGAGCTACTACATATAGTCTCTGGACTAATATGAGCTACTATACATAGTCTCTGGACTAATATGAGCTACTATACATAGTCTCTGGACTAATATGAGCTACATAGTCTCTGGACTAATATGAGCTACTACATATAGTCTCTGGACTAATATGAGCTACTACATATAGTCTCTGGACTAATATGAGCTACTATACTAGTCTCTGGACTAATATGAGCTACTACATATAGTCTCTGGACTAATATGAGCTACTATACATAGTCTCTGGACTAATATGAGCTACTATACATAGTCTCTGGACTAATATGAGCTACATAGTCTCTGGACTAATATGAGCTACTACATATAGTCTCTGGACTAATATGAGCTACTACATATAGTCTCTGGACTAATATGAGCTACTATACATAGTCTCTGGACTAATATGAGCTACTATACATAGTCTCTGGACTAATATGAGCTACTATACATAGTCTCTGGACTAATATGAGCTACTACATATAGTCTCTGGACTAATATGAGCTACTACATATAGTCTCTGGACTAATATGAGCTACTATACATAGTCTCTGGACTAATATGAGCTACTACATATAGTCTCTGGACTAATATGAGCTACTACATATAGTCTCTGGACTAATATGAGCTACTATACATAGTCTCTGGACTAATATGAGCTACTACATATAGTCTCTGGACTAATATGAGCTACTACATATAGTCTCTGGACTAATATGAGCTACTATACATAGTCTCTGGACTAATATGAGCTACTACATATAGTCTCTGGACTAATATGAGCTACTATACATAGTCTCTGGACTAATATGAGCTACTATACATAGTCTCTGGACTAATATGAGCTACATAGTCTCTGGACTAATATGAGCTACTACATATAGTCTCTGGACTAATATGAGCTACTACATATAGTCTCTGGACTAATATGAGCTACTATACATAGTCTCTGGACTAATATGAGCTACTATACATAGTCTCTGGACTAATATGAGCTACATAGTCTCTGGACTAATATGAGCTACTACATATAGTCTCTGGACTAATATGAGCTACTACATATAGTCTCTGGACTAATATGAGCTACTATACATAGTCTCTGGACTAATATGAGCTACTATACATAGTCTCTGGACTAATATGAGCTACTATACATAGTCTCTGGACTAATATGAGCTACTATACATAGTCTCTGGACTAATATGAGCTACATAGTCTCTGGACTAATATGAGCTACTACATATAGTCTCTGGACTAATATGAGCTACTATACATAGTCTCTGGACTAATATGAGCTACTATACATAGTCTCTGGACTAATATGAGCTACTACATATAGTCTCTGGACTAATATGAGCTACTATCGTAGACCTCTAGGTGAACAAAATACTGGAATATTTGTTTTCCTCCATTTTTGATTTAGCGCTAACGCAAATTTCTCGTTGAAATATTTTGTGCAAATGATGCAAACAACGCATATTCGCCTCATAATTTCCACAGCCCTCATCTCTTGATGCATTTAGATTTATACCTACAAAAACGCAGTTTTGGAGGAGAAAAGCAAGACAATCTGTACAGAGACCACCACCACTTCCCCCCTAATGTTTTTTAATTAACAGAGTCTAGCTCTAACTTTCCATCTTCTCATCATTTTTGCATCGCATGGGAGCGATCATACTGCATACATTTCAGTACAAGTACATTCAAATTGTCCCATGATGTACTATACATTTTCCCCTTTATCTAGCTAGATACATGCATAAGAGTTTGAGAGAAAGATTCAAATTTGGGTCATGGCTACATTTTAGGTCATTGCATGTTCAGGAGGTTTTTGTGCAGACACTTTCACACTAATAACGGCTCACAGTAGAAGACAAATAGTACACAGCTTGCAATATGTGAAGCCTCCACTCTGCACGTTTACCAGATGTGCTATTATAGTAAGTGCTGTTGATGGTGGTCAAGTGTTCAAAAGGAGATAGGCCTTCAATTAAGCTGCCACTTGTAAATATGCAATGACTGGTCAAAACCAGGTGGCATAGTGTCATCACTGATTGGCCCACAGCAGAAGGGTATCAGTAGAGTACTTCCCTCTGGAATAGACATCTCTTCCCATCCCTGCTGGCCATCCCTCCTACAGTGCTGCTATGAAGGAAGAGATGTGCCCAGGACAGGATTCTGAGGACCGTGAACGAGGGCTCATTACATGCAACAATGTCATCACCAGTGGATTTTCAGGAAGAGCGTCGGGCTAAGGGAAAGGGATTGGCTTACAGTCTGTCATGGAGAGTAATGGCACGTCCGACTGCTGAGAGGAAACTCCTAATGGTCTACACTTCAATATTTAATGCCTTCTTTCTGGTCCTTTCTGTTTTTTGCTGAGGGCAGGTATGAATAGAGGTTCCATATTTCATGGCAATAAGAGTTATTATAATGGTGAGCGGAACAGTAACTCAATGGGAGTGTGTTTGGGGACAGGGTTATTGTGATTAACGGTGGCTTGCTGTGGTCGTACGCCAGTGTGTCTGTCCTCCAACACTCATTGGATGTAATGGGGGTAAGTTATTAGTACACATAATTGGTAGTCTAGTCGAGGTCATCCACAGGGCTGTGGTATGAGGACAACACATAATAGGATGAGGAAGAGGCCTTGTCTGGAGGAGGCAATGATATCTGTGATATCAGCCTTTGCAACCAGAAAATAAAGTATTTTTCGATGAAGAGGTGGAAAGAAAAAGAAGAAAAAGCAAGAGAAAAAAAGGTTCTTGCATATACACCACTTTGTCAGCACTTTCCACTTCTCAAGGTTAAACTCTATGTTCCAGATGGGACTAAAAAAGTACCCACCCCCCTCAATTATTTAAACAATAACATTTTTCTTTTTTGAACGTTTGGAAAAAGTTGCAGCTGTCTTCTTGCTGCTCCATCTTGAAAGACGCAGTGCAGTCTGCCTCACATTGTTACGTGCAGGCAGGATTTAAACAGCGAGAAGAGGATACAAAGTCTTTCTCTCCAGTATGACTGTTTGCTGAGATCGAACAGTTAGAGAAGAGAGGCGGGGGGATATCCTGCCAGGGCTGGGTGATCTTTCACCTGGGATATCCTACTTAAGATACCAGTCTGCACTCACCACCGCCAAGGCCATGGCACTTCCCCCACTGCTGAACTGCGACACAGTCTCCTTTTGATAACGCCACGCTGTAACCGCAGAATCAGACTTGTGGTACTTCAGTATCACATGGTGTCATTGTTTTTCCCTCCGGTCAGGGCCTTCACTGGGGAGGTGTATGCTATCACCTCAGATCCCACTTCCTGCAAAGCCACATGTCACACACTCAGTCTTTCCCACGAGCAAACATTAGACTACTTTCTCTGACCATCAGCAGCTAGCTGAACCCCGGCTGGCTTTCCTTATACATCATTTATAGCTACACCTATGAATAGTAATACACAGTAATTCATATGTACTGGTTATACGTATCCAATTTGTATGTAATCCACTTAATCGTGAACCGGGTAAAGACCGGAAAATAGGGAGGAGGTCAGAGAATGGATGTCCAAAAACAACTTTCACCCAGGTTATGTCAACACTGATTTAGTTGTCACATAATTTACCATCTTTTTCTAAACCTAGCAAGATGTAAGTTTATCTTTAAAACACTGTATGCATGTAACGAATGGAGGAATACACTTTTGTAAGATGATGAGGATTCGTTTACCCTGATATCTCCAGATCTCCACACAGTCCAATGTTAAAAGAGTTCAGTTCAGATGCCCCAAACTCTGATCCAAACCCAAAATGATTGCAAGCAGCTTTGGCAGTGCCGTGCATTAGCATGGCCAGCTAATAAGACAACAAACTGGAACTTGAATTCCTCATTTAACATTAACATAAACTAGCTTCCTCCCCAAACGTCCTCTTCTGATGGCCAGAATACATCCAAGTTATGAAGCACTACTTAAATTACTATTGAAATGTCAAATTTCTAATCACTACTCGTTATGTCACAAATACTACGCTTTTGTTCTGCATCGGCCACCAGGCTGAATTCATTGGATCAGGCAAAACTCATGTTTTTCTAAAACAATAACACCACGGTCATAATTCAAAACACACAAATTAGAATGCATGTCATTAAAGGATATGGGACGAATCAGGGTCAAGTACAACAATAATAAATATGGACCCCAAAGCTTGAGATTGAAAATACATACAAATTTGATGGGCCAGAGCTTCATAATGTTGCCAGTTGCCTGAAGGAGAGGGAATGAGCAAAGATGGGGGGGGGGGGGATAATGTGCCAAGGCAAGAAAAGGGATTTGTGCTTTGAGAAGAAACTATGACTAGTGTTAGCTAATGCAGCTACTTATGAAGACAAACAAAATCAAGCATTATTTTTCCTTGCTCTGTAACCAAAGTCTCTGCTGGCATCAGTTAAAGCACATATGCAAATGAATAAGACTTTTAAAAAGATAATTTCCTTGAACCCAATACAACCAGGGAGAAAGGCTGCCTGCATCTTGCTGTTTCAGCCGGAAAATGTGTTTCATATTTTTCCTGTGCACCCTTGAGTTCTCTTTTTTTTATTATTATTATTATCCAAAACTGCTTCATGGCATGTTTATGTTGGTTTCAACCAAGACTTGTTTGTAATATACACTTGTAGTACCATTTCAGGATCATCTATATTTTATTTGCAACATCTATTTTTCATTAGGAGAGGAGCTGCGTGACCCAAAGGTATTGTTGTTTTTGCTCGGCAGAGGTGTTTGGAGAAAACACCACGCTGGACCCTTTCACCTGCATCTGGCTGGCAGAAGGTTTAGGCTGGGGAAACAGATTAATCTTCATATTCGGGTTGTGCTGCCAGGCACTCTCCCCTTGTTGTGACTTTAAAATGTAATCCTCTTTAGATTTGCAACGTCGCCTGGAAACAAAACACACAGATAATAAGTGCAAAGCAAAGCCAAGTTCATTCCCATCATCAAGTAATTTCTTCACATATTAAGTAATACAGATTTTACTTGTTTGTTGCCTGGAGGAGTCTGGCAGATCCATTTGATGAATTATACAAAACAAAAGCCGGCTCTCACCTTATTTGCAGATTCCTCCTACAGAAAGAGCAGGCTAGATGATGAGATTCAGAGATTGGATTACTTGTTGGGGGGATTGGCAGCGTGGCGTTTGGAGTCACAATTGGATGAACTGGTGGAAGTGGGTGTGTGGTGTTTCTCTCAGCTTTAAGTAGCGCTGACCATGTCTTAAAATTAGCTTAGCGTAGCTAAACGTGGTTTACTGTCGAGCCTGTGAGTCAGTATGCAAAATCAGAACATTTAGAGACCATTGAACCTCTGTAAGGTTTAGTTGCTAGGAGAGATGATGAAGATATGGACATCGAGTGAGTGTGTGCTCTCCACATTTTCACTCAGTGCACATTTTCTTTCAGAAATGAGTCTCTCTGCCATTAGAAGAAAAAAAAAAAACGACTACAATGATTACTCTGACTACTCTGACAAATTGATTGTTGGCATGACAATTAAACCCTATTTTGGAACATCATTAAAGTTAATTAGCTGAATCTTAAGACCTTTCTTCGCAAAATAATGACACATTGATTAAACAGTTTAAGTATTTAGAGACCCTTAATTAATTTTACCTCACAATACATGACATTACTTTCACCTAAAACTACCAGGTCACAAATGTGGTGGTGTGCTAAAACCAATTTTAATACATGCATATTAAAACACCGGAGGAATTGAGAATGTGTAGCAAATTCAAGAACAATCCTAATGTGCAGTTCATGCAGTATTTTTTTCTTTTATATCTGTATATATTTAATGGACAGACAGGAGAGTAATTGTCTCATGCAACTTGGCTATCAATCAGTGTATTTCCAAAAACTATTCCTTTATCATGCAGCATGTACAGTATATGCATGGATTTTATGGATTACATATTGGTTGGATTTGTGCTGTGAGTGAACAGCTGAGAATAGGATGAGGTGTTATCAAGTACGGAAAACAAGACTTCCTCCAAATGAATTCCTGGAAGTTCAGACTGACAAAGACAGGAAGGCAAAGAGTGACGGACGCTAAGGAAGGGAGGGAGGGATAGAGAGGTAAGAAAGGACAGAAGGAGTGATGCAATTTAGAAGGATTGAGAAGTGATTGAGAAGTGCACAATCAGGGAGGTCAGGGTTAGGGGGAAACCAGGCAGATGCTGAAGTACTGGCCATTAGGGGGCCACTCCAATGGTTGCAAAAAGAAGTCTGATTGCATGAGTTCATGGTCTCAACCTCTAGTGCCAAATCTTCTTCAATCCAACATGATGTCAATTAGTAAATGATGGTCCCATTTAGTCGAATACACCATAAAGCAGGGGATGCTTTAGGGCAGGGCTACCTTGTGATTGACAGGTTGTGTTAGTAACATCCACCCATCACTCCTCCACAGTTCAAATATAGTTACTTCCGACATTAGTTGCAAAAACTCCAAGATAGCGATGGCCAAAATGCTGAACTCACAGTTTCAAAACCGTAGTCCACAAAGCAATGGGATGACTATGTTCACTTCTAAAATACAATCTAGGGGTGAAAGAGAGGGATGGGAGGAAGGTCAGCAGGGATACAGAATGAGGGGGTAGAAGAATAGAAAGAAATTATGTGGGTAATCAAGAGCAATGTGATTAACCTCCACTCTTTACAGCCAATCGGAATTTGTTTCAAGCATGCCACAGAGCCCGGCAGGCTCCAAGGATGCAACCACCAGACCAGAAACTCAACCTTGGACTGTCTCCGCCTCCATATTTTCTTCCTTTATGAAATCTCATTTCGGTTCTGGAGTTTGTAATCTTTGGTTAAAAGAATTGAAACAGAGGAACCGATGCAGTACAGGATGATGGGATATTCATGTTCACTCAGTAAGCTTCATAAATAGGAATGGGAGATGGCTACCTACATGCTGCGTTGTCTGTCTGTTTGTTTCCAGGATTTCAAAGAAAAATGCTGCACTGCCACTTCTAGTGCTCCAGAGGAAACGCAAAGGTCACAGTCACATGCAAGCAAATGCACAAAGACCTTGACTACACGCTGAAACCGCAGACATCAATACAAGAATGCATTCACAGTCACAGAGACATGTCTTTTCTGAAGTCAGAAGAAATCCACGTTCTACAGGATGGGATCAGGTTCAATAAGACTTGAATCAGCTGAGTTTGGGATTATTTTCTACCGGGTGGTATGAATAAAAATCCATGTTCGATGATTTCAAAGTAAAATGCGTAAAATGGCCTTTCTCTTGTTTGCAAATCTACCTGGAAAGTGTAATTGTTGGTTAGATCACACTGTGCCACTCATCAATAGCAATTCCAATCAATAAAACCATCACACATTCATAATACCCCCCTGCTATTCCCATTTAAGTAAACTACCGTTCTAGCTGATATCGTGTCTCGACCCAATACCCTTTTCTAATACAAATATTAAATCAAGAGAGAAGGATGGATGATATTCAGTTTGGCATGTCATCACAATGTTATACTGGTGGCTTAAACTATAAATATACTGGCATAAATACATTCTAATGCATACATGTTTTTTCCCACACTTTTAAGCTCATAATAATTGTCAACCCAAAAAGCTTTGAATGATGGTATAATTGCCACTCATGCAATTAAACTACTGTTGCATAGATGGTATCATATCAGTAATCACTAATATCACTAATAATTTTGCATTATATGTAAGTAAAAAACACTAAAAAACACTGGTTTTTCCAACATAAAATAAAAATAATAAAACAACAAAAGTAAAAAAAGACAAATGTATTAAAACATGTTGTGAATTTAAAAATTCAAAACATGAACCACGTGTGACCGTAGTGGAGCGCCACAGTTTAGCATGCTGGGCAATACAGAAACACAATCCTTATTTCCAACATTATCCTCCGGGACAAAAACAAAACCAGGTCAAGCGAAAGGTAAGAAAAACACTTTATGTTGTCAGACTGTTTCAATAACAATCTGAGCCTGTCAGTGGAAAAACAAGCACTTTTAGCAGATATACATTTACGTTGAGGAGTTGCCCACAGCGATTACTTTACTGCCCATTTTGCGGCTACTGTCTGCAACGTCCTCCCTCAACACTGGACCAATTTTAGAAATTGATGTCACCATTTGTCACCGAGTCACAAAACCATGGGAAAAGTTGGAAAAATACCAAACATACGTTTTAAGAACTGACATGGCTAGTAAATGGTTTATTAATGTGTATATCAGTTTTAGGAAGCTAAGAAATAGATCATTTTGGAGGGGACGACTAGGTAACAAAGAAAAGATAGTCCTCACCTTTAAAGAATACTTCCATCGAAATACCACAAAACCCTTTGAAACAATGTCAGCCTTTAAACTGACTGGACTGATTAAATCACTCTCAATTTTCATCTGTGCAGTTCGTTTCATATCAGTTTTCTTCTGTTGATCACACACACAATGATAAATCAATCATGTAGTTATTAATTATTAACTAGTAACAGCAGCAACCACAATGCCGGCGTTCTCACTAGGTGATTTTATAATGGTAAACACACCACTGATCAACCTTAGCAACATTAGCGCGTTAGCATCTAAACAATTTAGCCAGCTAATACTACACACAATATGTCATTGCTTTTGAAAAGCACATAAAAAGATCAATATAGCAAACTCAATTCATTTCATTTAAAGTCAAAGGGATAATCCTGAAGATTGAAATACATGTCTTTAAATTGCTATCCCTCCCTGACAACAACACACACAACTGTGATTGATCACTCAAAACGTAATTGCATTTATTGGCATGAAAAATATGAATTTCACTTGAGCAAAGCAAATTGTGTAACATGATGACGATATTGCCTGTAAAACATTTCTCAAAAGCCCTCATTTACAGTATTCATTCATGCTACTTAACAGGCACAAACTAACCCCGAAAGAAAATAATGTTTTCAGTGGAAAAAGGCCCTTCAATTGTTAGTCAACCATGTCAATGACTTTCCTGCTCAACCTGAGGGGGCCCCAATTATCCAGCAATTTTCAGCACACTTGTAGTCTTATAATTCCAGTCTTATTCACAGTCCTCATTCCATTTGTATCATTTTCACATGATGGGTGCCAGTCGGAAGTTTGCGCAAATTTATTCATGCAATTATTAAGCATTTGCAGACATGCAGCTTTCGCCTGAATCTTTTAGCACAATATCATGTTGCTATAAATCGCACTTATAGCATTCCTTCTACAAGAACCGTGTTATTAAATGAGCCAGTTGGAAACTGCCCGAGGCATAGTTTTTATTAACTGGAGCTAATATTAGTTTAATTAGCTGCTAGCTACGGCTGATTAAATCTGTCATTGAAGCTACAACACCCATGATCGCCAGCTAGAAGTTGCTTTTTTCCACCTCATGTCCATTTTTTTCAAAAGTTATTATGGATTTATGAGTAACAATCTGCAGTTGTTATAATTCGGTGAATAAGGTAGACTAGACTATTGCAAATGGTTAGCTACTTTTGTAAGTACAATCTTACCATAAGGGATCGAAAATATCAATTAAACTGGCTGAATTCTGAGAAATCAGAATTTAACAATACATATTATGTAAAAATATATATTGTGTTACATTATATAAGTTGATAGGTAATAGAACATATCAGAATAAAATGTTCTCTGTCAAGTTTTTGTACGGCAAATGTGGTCATAAGGACATGTGTTTAAGGCTTTATAACTCTTTTAATTGCCTATAAACACCATTTCAGAATTGCCCTAGACTTGATTATATGAGCGCTATTACAGTCCTATTTTAAACATGTCATGTTTTTTTTTTAAAGTGACATTTTCATTGTGGAATAACTGACACTGTACAAAACACTCCTGTGATTTGGCATTAGCTAAGAGCAATAAGTAAATTAAAAGAGCAGTGTGGCAAATATTTTATTAGCCTATCAGCCTGTTTTTCTAATCCTAAAAAGGGTTTGCCTCCTCTCACCTTGTCTCCAGTCCACTGAGTGTCCAAGTGACCGGAGTAGGAACTGCCTTTCCCTTCTGTGCTCCGCTAATGACAAGAAAATAAACACAGGAAACGGCCGGCCCCACTTCCCTGCTATTAGGTCACCGTCACACATGCACACACACAAACAGACATTGTACTGCTGACTACATCATGTTTTGTGTATGTACAGTACACGCTGCAGCTGTTATAGGACAGGATTACTGGAGAGACGGACTGGAAAGCCTTCATCCTCTAGTTTCATGGTGTGAACAACGCTGGCAGTAACATGACTGAAAATGTGGGGTTAATTAAATGATATCATGAACCTCTTCACAGTTTTTAAAATCATTGCGATCCATCAGTCTCCAGACAAAAACAGACCATATAATCACAGCTCCTGACAGGGGATGTGACAATGAAGCAACACGAAAATGTAAAATATTCAATATGCAAATATTTCACAACATTTAATAACTGCGTCGACACACATTTTCTACAGTTGTAAACAAAGGCCAGGACCAACTGCCAGGATCCTATGACCCAGAGGAGCATCTGGCAGTCTGCCCGAGATTAGTGTTACAGTGAGTATTAAGTCAGCAGTAGCATTACATTGTGAATGCAGCAGTGCATTGTGGGTAGCCTACAGTTTATTTGCTAGTGAATAAATGCTACAACTCCTCAAGACCCTCGAAGAGACACAAGCTAAGTTCCTGTCTT